>VZRR01009045.1:55091-67384 GCA_013398015.1 Oreocharis arfaki | reverse complement strand
AAAAAAAAAAAAAAAAAAAAAAAAAAAAAACAAAACACCCAAAACCCAAACATAACAAAGCAAAACCAAAACAAAACACCAAAAAACCAAACGCAAACAAACAAAACACCCCCCAAAACAACAACAACAACAAAAACAAAACAAAACAACAACAAACCCAGGGCAAAATTTTGTATTTTACCTTGTTTACATATATTTTCTTCAGGAAGAAAAAAAAAAGTACAACATATTCAGAATATTAAGAAAGGGATCGCGAACATCACAAAACTTTCCAAACATGCCTTTTGTAAAGAGTACCAAAGTGAAGTGAAACGAGACTTGTCTCACAAATGTGCTGGTTTTGAGGAAGGGGCAGCTTTTGATGGAAATACATCCTAGAGAAACGTTTGCAGCCCACTGCTGAAAGCTGTAGCAGATCATCAAATACCAGACTAATGCGAGAGTGAATGGTCAGCAAAACGTTTCTGAAAGTCACTTCCAAGGACAGACTACAAAGATCAATTGCTTTGTCATAAGCATGAAAGGCCATAGTCTACAGCTCTAAAAGGGATGTGCCAGACAGTGCTATTTCTGACACACTAAAATATGAGAATAATTCAGAGCCTTTCAACTACACACTGCTAAGGGTCCCTTTTAACTTGGGCTATTCCATAATTCTCTGAGTGAACGGAGATCAGAAATAAATGCAACTCTGTGTTCACGGTTCAAATCAAACTCCTTGGCTCACTGTGTGTTTCTTGTAGCTCCTTTCTAGTGTGGCTTCTTGCCATAACTCAAATGATGCCAAGTGGCTCCTAAGACATCTTAAGGGCCACCAGATCCTGCCAGTGTCACTGATAGAGCACAAGTGATGTCCACATTCACAGGCTTTCATGATGTGCATGGATATTCTTAACATTTCCTTTACCTGGCTTTTCTTTCTTTCCCTCATTGAATCACAGAATATTTTGAGCTGGAAGGGACCCACAAGGATCATCCAGTCCAACTCCTGGCCCAGCATAGACACCCCAACAATCCCACCCTGTGCATCCCTGAGAGCATTGCCCAAACGCTCCTGGAGCTCTGGCAGCCTTGGGGCTGTGACCATTCCCTGGGGAGCCTGTTCAGTGCCCCAGCACCCTCTGGGGGAAGAAACTTTTCCTGATATCCAACCTAAACCACTCCTGACACAGCTCCAGCCGTTCCCTGAGTTCTGTCCCTGGTCACACAGAGCAGAGATCAGGGCCTGCCCCTCCTCTTCCCCTCGTGAGGAAGCTGCAGAACTGCTGTGAGCTCTGGCCTCAGTCTCCTCTTCTCCAGCTGAACAGACCAAGTGCCCTCAGCCACTCGTGTGTCTTCCCCTCCAAGCCCTTCACCATCTTTCTTCTCACAGGAGAGAAGCTAAAGAGCAGAACTGGCTGGCTAAAATAGAGATAGAAATGACAAGACAATGGTTTCCTCACTGGAGTGAACAAGGAGCATCAACAAGAAGGAAGGCTCAAGGACAAAGTCGAAAGACAGCTCCTTCCTGGCACTTCTGTGACACAGAGCTGGCTGGATGAGCGAAGCTCCCACCTCAGTCAATATTTTTTCTGCCTCCTGAGCTTAAGGGGATATTCACTTCCACAAAGGGAAATGATTTGAGGGAGGTAAGAGAGCAAATACAAAGCTTTGTTCTGTCTGTGTCAGAACAGTGCCTGGAATAGGAAATTACTCTGCTCATCTCCTCAGGCCAGAGTGACCATCGGGATCAACTGCTCCGACCTTCTGCACAACAATGCTGCTCCCCACAACTCCCTGACAGGAGGGTGTGGCTAGGCGAGGCTCAGCCTCTTCTCCATGGGAACAAGTGACAGGACAACAGGGAAGGGCCTCAAGTCGCATCAGGGAAGGCTCAGGTTGGATATTAGGAAAAATTTCTTTACTGAAAGAGCGGTTAAGCATTAGAACAGACTGCCCAGGGAAGTGCTGGAGCCACCAGCCCTGCAAGTGTTCAAGGAATGAGTGGGCAGAGCACTTCATGATATGGTTTGCTGGGCATTGTGATATTCCACCGAAGGTCGGACTTGATGATCTTGGAGGTATTTTCCAACCTTAATGATTCTGTGAACAGCAGCTATTGAAGACCCCTGTATCACTGCTTATTTCTGCAACAAATCACAGAATCACCGACTGCTTTGGGTTGGAAAGGACCTTAAAGATCACCTCAGACGGGCAGGAACACCTTCCACCAGAGCAGGTTGCTCAAATCAGATAATCTAACTGAGCTGCAGCAGAGCTGGTTCAACCTTTTTCCCAACATTAGATGCAATGCACAGTTCCAGTGACTCCAGGGAGCTCACAGTAGTGAGGAATGGCCACAAACTCCAGGAAGGAGGAAGGTCAGCAAAGAGCTGGAGAGCTCTGCATAGGGGGGAAAGACTGGACAAGGTGAGCAGCCATTCCAGGTTGAGGGGGAGAGCAGTGAACAGAGTTTGGTGGGTTTTTTAAAGGGTGTGAATTTGCTCTTTGCCTCCAGAGCAGCTCCTGGAGGGATGTGGTATCCCCTGCGCCATTCTACCCCAGCCCTAGGACTTCTTTCTCTCCCCTCAGTCCCACGGAAGAAAAACACCTCTCAAAACTCACAGTTCCTCCCCTAGCTCTCCCTCCTACCCACAAACCCCAAGTATTTAACAGTAAAATCACCAGGATTTGGTGTTTTGTAGGTTGACACGTGCAGTACGGGCAATGATCTGGAAACACAAGAAATGTGGGAAGATCTCACAATTTCTCATATTTTTCTTCTCCTTTGGTTACTCTGCCCCCAGTAAGTTCCTAACTACAGGTCTTGTCAGTCTTTTGCTGGCCTAGAAAAGTCAGGCTCTCCCAGCTTCCACTGGCAAAGCAGTTTCCATGCACCTGATCATTCTTGCTGTTCCTTCTGTGCATCCTGCCTGACCAAATTTAGGTCACCAACAATGCACACAGCATTCCAGATGAGGCCTCACAGAATTAACTTTTCCCAGGTGGTACTGAACGTGCTTGTCCTGAGATTTTCCAAGACCTGCACCTTGATTTTTTACGGCTGCATTACTCTGGTGGCTCAGTTAGTGACAATGGCACTCTGGCTGAGTGAAGGACAGGGAGCTGCTGGAGCCACTCCAGAGCAGGGACACCAAGGGGAGCAGAGGGATGGAGCAGCTCTGCTGTGAGGAAAGGCTGAGGGAATTGGGATTGTTCAGCCTGGAGAAGGGAAGGCTTTGGGGTGACCTCACTGTGGCCTTGCAGTGCCTGAAGGGAGCCCACAGGAAAGATGGAGAGAGACTCTTGACAAGGGCCTGGAGTGACAGGACAAGGGGGAGTGGCTTCACACTGACAGAGACGAGGTTTAGATTGGATTTGAGGAAGAAATTGTTCCCTGTGAGGGTGGTGAGGCCCTGGCACAGGTTGCCCAGAGAAGCTGTGGCTGCTCCATCCCTGAAGATATTCAAGACCAGACTGGATGGGGCTCTGAGCAATCAAGGTGTCCCTGCCCATGGCAGGGGGTTGGAACAAGATGTTCTTTAAGGTCTCTTCCAAGCCTGGCCATTCTATGATTCCACAAATATTCCTTTTATTCAGCCTCATCTGTCCTGTCCCCAGTGGTATTTTCCCTTACAGCAAACTCATGATTTAAACAAAGCTTTCTGTCCAGTTTCAGGGAAGGCCTCACTGAGATCAGAAGAGTCAGAGCAGGAAGGCCCCATTTTTACAAACCTAGTACCCCCTGTAAATGGAGACTCTGAAACCAGCAGATGCAGAGCCAACCTGCCAGGACTGCAGCGATTTTCACATAGCCCTAACAGCAAAAAAAAATGTAGGAGGCGCAGAGCTTGTCTCCACATCTACCTCTGCCACCCTTCTGTTGTTCTATTACTTAAGAATTGCAACTGCATTTCTTCAGCTTAAAAAACACTGTCTCCTTGGGAAGCACATCCAGGCAAGAGGAAGCTAAGATGGAGAGCAGTCAGGAATCCAGAGCCAGCAAGGGCTCCATTCAGCAGGAGGAATTTGGTGGCCATGCACGCCCCAGGCCAGCCTGGCTCCTGCTCCAGCCAAGCACGTGAGGGGGGGTGTCAAGGACATAAAATTGCTGAGCACAGCACAGCAGACAGGCACTCGCCCTCACCTTATGGTGTGAGAGTGGCACACCTTCCCCAGAGCTCCAGAGCAGAGAGGCCAACAAAGAGACTGTGGTCCAATTCTGCTTTTGCCGGGGATAAATTTGGAGTCACTTCACTGACGTCAGTGGAGTTATTCCAGAATTGCACCAGTGTAAAAGAGGGCAGCATCTGCTTTCTGAAAATGGATGCCATCAAGCTAATTGAAAACAACAGATGCATCAAGGAGCAGCAAGAAGGGACAGTAATGTTCCAGTTTTCTTGTAAAATACCATTTAATTTCCCTCCAGAGAATATAAGAGAATAAACCAATATGTACTCTAAAAGCTAAACCGTTTGTTGGTGTAAAATTGTATCCAACCTTTTAGGTGAATGGACCAGTGTGTACCTACAACACCTAAAGACATCCAGCCTAGTCATGTGCATGTACAGCCCTCTTCTTTGGGCCTCATTCTTCTCTCAAACTTACTTAAATCAGGAGCCATACCACCCACAGTCCTAAGGAAACATTCATCTAACCTCGGGTAGAGAGCAGAATCCAGGCCCCTCACTTCTTTAAACAAACAATGGCTAGATTTGGTAATTAAATTGATAAATTTGTGATTTATGCCACTTTTTCACTAAAGGCCTTCCAAAATTTTACACCACTGAATAAATATCTTTATATTCGTTTAGTGAAAATGAAGCCAAAGAAGGACTTGCTGGACGTTCAACGATATTTTGTGTGAAGTCAAAAGTCTCCCCTAATTCTTATCTCCAATAAATAGTCAACACAGCTTCAGTATTTATGCTGACCATGGAAATTGATGAGCACTTTCCCTCCTGCAAATCCTTTCTTTCCTTTCACTAAAAAGAAGTTGTACACAGAAAAGCTTACTTATCACTTGGGCTTCTCTTATTAACTGGCACTATAGACAACCTGGATATTTCCAGTGGTGAGGGTTCATCAGGGAATGCTGTAGAACTGTAAAACCCACGCTGATCTCAGCTATGAGTTTCCCAAAGTGTAAGACCATGTTCTGATATTCAAACTCTTTGTGCCAGCCAACAAGCCCCAGACAGACTTCCCTGGAGCAAGGGAAAACCCACCCAAAACGGGGAAAAGCATGTGGAATTAACACATACTAACAGCATATGCTGCACTGTTAATTAGCACAGTCCCTGTCTGCTTCCCCAAAAACCATTTTTCTGGATTTATCTCCCTGGGTAGGGTCTTGTGTTATGTAGGACCCCACCCTGAACAGGAAGAGCTCCTTGAGACTGGCAGGCAGTTTCCTCAGCCACTGTCTCTGGTGGCAGCTAAGGACACGCAGCATCCCCTGGTTCCTTTCATCAGAGGATTAAGGCTTTTCATCCTGCCAGCACCTGCTCCCCTCCTTATGCCTAGAGCAGGTGCCTGCAATTCAGGCATTCTCCTGTGAACCTGCTGATAACATGGCTCCAAATGTCTTCAGAAGGGGATCTGTCCCCAGTGCAAGCTTCAAAGGGCAACGACGAAGGGCTCAAGGCTGTGCTTTTTGGTTACAGCAGCACAAACAGAGCTATCTTGTGCTCACAGGGCTGCCATGGGGGGCAGTACCTTCAAATTCCCAATGAATCTGTCCCCACCTTTCCACCACTGAGAAATAAATACATAAAATGCTGCTGCTCTTAACTGCTGTCAATATAAACTTGAAGTTAAGCTCAGGTCTGCTGAGTTTGGTAGGACTTACTTGGACTTGAGTCAGATGAGAGCTTTTGGGAAGGCTGTGGCTGACTCCTGCTGTAATCTGCAGATCTTTCCCTGATGTAAACAGGACCTCAAGAAAAGAACAAACAAAAAGAAGCAGTTTAACAAACAGTACATATGCTTGGATTTGATGCAGAAGGTTGAAGCTGGAGCCCGATATAATCCAAGGTAGTTGTACTAAAAGGAGTTTTGCCAGCTTGAATCAGCAGATGGTGAGGATCTGGCTCATACTACATTTCTGTAGTTTATAATTATCTTTCTTTCTTCACCTAGAACCAGATTCTCCCTTTAGGCTGCAAATCTTAATTAGGAAGTCCTTCCTCATTAATTTCAAGAAACTCTTAGTCATTAATTTCCCAGAACAAAAAGAAACCTTACCTATTTCTGCTGTAGCAGCAGATGCTGGAGCTGTTTGTTCCTTTGCTTTTAGGGTTGATGCTGTTCTTTCCATCACTGTATGGAAGACACTTCAGTCCTTACCCTGTCTCTTGCTGCCCTGAATTTTCTTTACACTCACTCTTCTTTATGCCCATGGGGACCTCTGAATGAGAGGGCCCCAGAGAGAGCACCAAGTCCAGTCACCTTCACCCCCACGGCTGCTGTAGCAGTGAATTTTAATCCATGGAAGCTGGATCAAAAGGCCCAAACAGAAAATTACTCAGAAATCCCAAATTCCAACATTTTCCAAGAAGAAGCAGAATAGGAATTTCATCGTGGAGGTAAGTGCAGGAATCTACCAGTAAAACACCACGAAACGGGTCTTCACGCTTTTCATGCTTCCAGTCCTTTATATGGATAAAAAAATGGTGTCCTCAGTAAAATTCTTTCATTCTTTCTTTCCTTCCTTCCTTCCCTCCCCGCCTCCAAGGAGATGATTTCTGCCCTGTCCTGCTTTGGTGCAAATCATCCTGTAGGAAAATTATCAGGGGAACCAACAGTCACAAACCAGCCAGAGGATCAGGAAGGAGCAATAGTCTCTTCCACTGCAAAACTATTTCCTAGGGAGATTGCTGCAAGAGGAATTTCTGGGTCTTTAATGTGATGCTTGTATTCCTTGTGAGCAGGCACCCAGAGAACTCCACATTCACAGGCCAGCTGCCCCTCAGCTCCCTGGCTGAGTGCTCGGATTGTCCTTCACACTCTCCCCAGCTCTCTGTATGCAAGGAAGGGCAAATAAAATCTCTTCCCTTCTCCAGGTTTGCACTCCCTGCTTTCAAAGGCTGGAAACTGCCCACCTGAAGTTGGATGGGGCAGCTGTACACGACATAAGGTGATGGGATCGGCTCCAGCAAGCAAAGAAAACATCTGTAAAGATAAGGTGCTGATATCTGAACACAAAATATCCAACGAGTGCTTTCGCTTGTAGCCACAGTCACGGCACAGAGAGAAACAGTCCGGGAGGTTGTTATGGAAACAAGTCCCTGGAGGTGCCTACTTGGCTTCACAGGGATGTGCTCTACCTTCAGAAGGAAACAGCTTCACAAGGAAACAGATTTGCATTTTGAGCAGCCGGGGGGAGTGCTAAGGGCTGAGAACTTGAGGTAAGGGTTTTGAAAGCATCTCTGTGATTCGGTGGCACAAGATCTCTGGTAAAGTCAATGGCAGGGGTGCCACTGTGTCATTTCAGTCACGTGAAAAAAAATCTCAAGGCTCCTTAAAAAATGTCAAATTCCACAAGTTCTATAACATATAGCATTATTGGTGACTATGGGACTTCACTGCTTTTCAGGAGGTGCTTAGAGAAGGATTTGCATGCCCCAAATGAGTCCCAAGGTTACAGTTCCCATGCTTCCACTGGCGTTCTGTATCTCTCTTAGAGCCAACACAGGAAACACAGGGAGCAAACACCACTCCTGATTAACACATTTTCACGTGCACTTTTCTTTTCAGAACTGACAAACGTGGCACACAAAAACTGCTCAGAGCTGCCCTGTTCACCACAGAATTCCTTCGCACCTTGGGTACGATCTGCGGGCGGGAGATTCCAAAACCCACTAGAAACTCACTGCTGGATTTCACCCGAGGGCAGGACACCTCTCTCCAAGAGGATCTGTGTAAGACACGCTGGGATTGTGCTACCAGTGATCTGCCTCACATCTTTTTTTCTTGCTGGAGTCTCTGTGCCCAGCCGTCTGTCGTGCTGGTCGGGAGAACAACCTGTTCTGGGCAGGGAGGGCTCCTGCCTGGCAGGCCTGGCCCAGGGGGAGAAATGAGCACAGGAATTTTCTGACACGGGCTCAGCGTGTCTCATGACTCCTCCTGAACTTGTGCTCAACCTGAGTTTTTTATATCGTACTTTGGGAGAACTTTTATCAGCTGATAGACTCCGGCATAACATATCCCCAAACATGGGCATTCTGCTGGGAGAGGGCAGCAGCCTCAAAACATCCCTCTTAAATAGCAGCTTCTTTTGCTAGTTTCTAGCATCACAAAATTTGAAGACAAGCCCCTCTCTCAGCCTCACAGTAAAGATTCCATTAGGGTGACCCCAAAACACAACTAAGAATATCACCAAGACTAAGACACACTAAGAACTGGACAACTTTTACACAAAATCAACAGAGATGCCACCATGCCCCTCAGTCCCACCTAATCACCAGGACAATTTACCCACCAGTTAATTAGACAAGTAAAGGGATGCAGAATGGTTCCCAAGGCTCAGACCTTCACAAACCTTTGCCTCAGTCCCATGAAGCAAAGAGAAATTAGGCATTATTCAGGCAAACCCCTCTGAGCTATGAGCTCTCTCTCACCACATCCAACTTGTGTCTCCCAGACTGAGACAAGTGGCATTTTCCTACCGATCTCAGCAAGGGAGAGAGCACAGAGGTTTTAATATAATGGTTGTGTGCTGACCCCAAGGGAGATCCCTGCACACTAAAAACATCTGAGAAGGCAACAGGACTCTGGAGAAATGGAGCAGTTAGGATTTGCACAAACAACTTCTACCATATGAGCAGGGCCAGGATGGAGAGAGGCCACAATAAAAGCACTCTAGGCATGGAGCCATATCTCAAGACAACTGAAAACAGGCAGGGTAATGAAGATGCAAACAGATCCCATCTCACAGCCAGTTCTACAGCCAGTTTTGACTATATTAAAACATAAGGACGGGTCTCTGAGCAACCTGGTCAAGTGGAAGGTGTCCCTCTTTGGAAAGAGATGATCTCTAAGGCCCCTTCCAACCCAGGCCATTCTATGATTCTATGACATGCCTTTAGCATGCCTAGTCTTATGGCTGAAAAGCACAATATATACATGAAATCTATTCTCTGTATTTTTGCCCCCTGGCATTATGTCTGGTCTATGTATTACACGTGTGCCATGCAGTAGGTAGTACATTCCAATATGCATTTCATACAGAATGATGCAGGGCACGAAGGGCTCCCTTTGCTTTCATACACATGCAGACGCGTGAATGCAGAATAAACACTTGGAATTACAACAAGAAAGACTCTTCCTTGCAGGAAAATCTGCCAGCAGAATCTGAAAGCATCCATTTCCCTTTCTCACCTGCTGGCAGCGCTTGAAACATTTTTAAAGTTAGGTGTAAGGCAGAGCTGACTGAAACCAATGAAATGATCTGGGAAGCAAAACGTGCATTTGAAGATAGAAATCTCTGGTCCCTTGGCAAACCCGGCACCGCAGGCCAAGCTATGCATATTTTGCATGGCCAGCACAAATTGCTCTCATAAAACCAAGTGCAAAAACACTGCTGTCCCTCCTGTCCATGAAATACCAGGAACTGGCGAGGCCAGCAATGCAGCAAAAGCATCTCTTCGGGGCTCGCTGGTTCTCCTCTCACATTCAAAGGGTCTGGAGGATGCTGCTGGCTTTGGGCAGATAGCTTAGGGAGGTTGTATCCGTGCCAGGCTCAGTCTCAAACACTGACACGCTCGCCCTGGGGCGTTTTATGCCTGTGACTCGCTAAACCAGCGCGATCCTCGCACAGCACAGGTGCGCAGCTGTCTGTGGTCAGGAATTTTCTGCCGTGCCAACAAAACACCAACATGCAAACTTCCCTCAGCTACACAAAAGCTCAATTGAAAAAAGCAGTGGAGTTGACTGCTCTCACATGCCCGGATACAGAGGCGGGTATCTGAAGCACAAAGCACATCTCATTAAGCGCTATTGTGTGGAGATGAACTCTGCAGATAACAAATGAATTTGCTCCAAAGCGCCTTGCATCAGAAGGCACTTACCACTATGAAGATTAAGTTGGTACTAAAAAAGCCAATTAACATCAGGGCACTGGCATAAATAAGGCTGAGATAAGCTCAAAACACAGAAAATCTTCACCAAGCCTGTTGATCGCTTTAAGCCTGTTTTTGATACGTGATGTACGGTCGCAAGTAGCCAAGAGCTTTTAGGTTTATGCACCTTTTTTGTTTTTGAAACACAAACCAGGAGGATCTTTAGCATGCCAAGGGTTGCAAAGAAGGCAGGCATCTGCTTGCTGGCTTTCCCCTACAGCTGCAGAGCTCCCTGTGATCCTGGCTGCAGTGTTTCCATTATTCAAAGGCAATGGCATGGCAGGCGTGACTGATCCCACAGCCAAGGGCACTGCGCTGGCACAGGGACTGAGGGCACGGCTCGAGCCAGATGTTTGTAGTCCCTTTAACTGTTTACTCTGCTGAATCCTTCTGCTGAAGTAGTGGCAAGGGCTTCTCTGCTAGAGTAACGAGGCTTGGTTTCGGAGCAAATGTTGGATGAAAGCAGTCATCAAAAGCAGAGAAAGAGATGCACAAGGGAGTGGGGATGACAGCTAGCACTCCATGGAATAAAGCAAGAACATTTCTGGCTGCACACAGCAATGAGAAACAGCAAATCAGGACAGAAGAGCCCATTATCACAATCATTCTGTTTACGGTATCACAATTCACAGTCTGGCATGTAAATGCTGAATAGATCCAGCTGCTTGTAGGAAGACAACTGTAACAGCAGCTTGCAGCTCCGAGTCTGGACCCAGGACAACAAAACCCATCACACCTCTGTCAGCATTTTCTTCTCTTTATATCCCTGGTTATTGGGAGGAATGAAGTTGGAATATTTCATGGACTCCAGGTCTTCTGCTTCCAGGAATTCAGATTTGCTGAGGGACTGATTACTGTCCCCCTTCTTGGGCTCAGAGAAGGGTGACTGTTGCTGGCCACAGGTGACGTGGGTGTACTGGCACTGCTCTTCGTGGTCAGTCTCTCGGTGGTAGAAGTAGTTGAAGTTGGACACGATGACAGGGACAGGCAGGGCAATGGTGAGCACACCCGCGATGGCACACAAGGAACCCACAATCTTGCCCCCAATGGTCATGGGATACATGTCCCCATAGCCCACAGTGGTCATGGACACCACCGCCCACCAGAAAGCATCAGGGATGCTGGTGAACAGTGAGTCAGGGTCATCAGTCTCTGCAAAGTAGACAGCGCTGGAGAAGAGGATGACTCCAATGAAGAGGAAGAAGATGAGGAGGCCCAGCTCCCTCATGCTGGCCTGGAGAGTCTTCCCTAAGATCTGCAGCCCCTTGGAGTGCCTGGAGAGCTTGAAGATCCTGAAGACTCTGACCAGGCGGATGACTCTGAGGATGGCCAGGGACATGGCTTGCTGCTGGCCCCCATTGTTGCTGCTGCTCCCGGGCTGTTGCTTCTGCTGCTGCTGCTGAGCCAGCTCGGTGCCCAGGGTGATGAAGTAGGGGATGATGGCCACGATGTCGATGATGTTCATGATGTTGCGGGAGAACTCGGGCTTGCTGGGGCAGGCAAAGAAGCGCACAAGGAGCTCGAAGGAGAACCAGATGATGCACAGGGTCTCGATGAGGAAGAAGGGGTCTGTAAAGAACGGGCCGGAGCCAGCGGCGGGACGCAGGGGCGGGGGGGTCCCGCTCGGCGGCGGCAGCGGCGGCAGCAGCAGCGCCTCATCCCCGAGAGGCGCAGCCTCCCCGAAGCCAGGCTGGGGGCCCTTGGGCTCCTGGCGGAACTCGGGCAAGGTCTCCAGGCAGAAGATGACGATGGAGATGAGGATGACCAGCACGGAGACGATGGCGATGGCCCGGGCCGGCCCAGAGCTCTCGGGGTACTCAAAGAGCAGCCAGACCTGGCGCTGGAAGTGGTGCTGGGGCAGAGGCTTCTCCTCCTCTTGGATGAAACCCTCGTCCTCCCGGAAGGTCTCGATGGCTTCCTGGCCCAGCTGGTAGAAGCGGATCTCCTCCAGGAAGATGTCCAGGGGCACATGGACCGGCCGGCGCAGCCGCCCCCCGGACTGGTAGTAGTAGAGGATGGCGTCGAAGCTGGGCCGGTTGCGGTCGAAGAAGTACTCGTTGCGGAGCGGGTCGAAGTAGCGAATGCGCTTGTCGGGGTCGCCCAGCAGCGTGTCGGGGAACTGGTTGAGGGTGCCCAGCTGCGTCTCGAAGCGCAGCCCCGAGATGTTGATCAGCACCCGCTGGTGGTGCATGG
>VZRR01009045.1:0-55076 GCA_013398015.1 Oreocharis arfaki | reverse complement strand
GGGGCTGGGGGCACCGCGCTGCTGCTGCTGCTGCTGCTGGCGCGCCCGGCTCCGCGCCGCGCTCCCCGCGCACTCACACGCGCACAGAGACACACAGAGACACGCGGGAGAGACAGGGGAGAGGGAGGTGTGCGAGCACACACGCACAGGGTTACACACGGGGACGGGGGCACAGGCAGACACACGCAGGCACCCGCACGGAGACACAGAGACAGAGACACGCACGCCGCGCCAGCGCCGACACGCTCAGCTACAGACGGATGCGCGCACCCGCCGACGGGGGATGCTCGCCCCACCTCTCCCCCCGCCGCGGAGGACGCAGCAGCCCCAGCCCAGGGGCGCCGGCTTTCGGAGGGAGACCCCCGAGGGGAAGCCGCTGCGGGATCAGCTCTCCGCCCAGAAGATCCGCAACAGCTGGTCCAAAGGGCGGCACCGCCGCCGCCCTTCTTTCGCCCACCTCTCCTCTCTGGAATGCTGCCCTTGTCCCTTCAGCCAAACCCCCGCCGGGGGCTGTCCAACACCCTGCTCTGGGCAGGGCTCGGAGCTCAGCCGTGGGACCGGGCTGACCTCGGTGCTGTTCCCGTCTCCGCCGCAGGCTGGAGTTGACCTTGAGCCAGTCACTCCATGCCTGTGGCTCGCGGACCTCCATTTATAAATGTCATTGCCGTGATGCAAACACGACGGTGGCATCGGACCATCCACAGATGGGGACAACCTGTCACGGTAAACAGTGCAGCCGGGGAAAGACACAGGTAAATGCAGTTTCTCTCCTCATTTGGGCTAGATCGAGTTCGCCTCTTTTCCCACATACCAAACACGTGAGCTTGCTCATTTTTTTTTTTGCCCACCACCACGCAGTCAGCACTAAGTCTCCCCAGCATCAGAATCTGCATTTCACAAGCAATCAGACTACCAGCTCTTTCGGTTTTAGAAACCTGTGGCTTGCTCCGTGCCTGTCACGCTCGGCAGCTGAAGGCGCAGAGAAACTCACGACACCGTACTTTCTCCTGAAACAACCCGAAAATGGGGCTAACAGGTGACTCTGCTTCCATCCTTCCCAGGACAAAAGTCTTTCCCTTGAAAGCCCTTTGTCGGTGCTAAATGTTATTAACCAGGCTTTTATCATCGCAGCATCTGATGCTTTTGCTGGCTGCAAGCCATGTGCTTAGCCTACAACATCTCTTAGCAGCACGGATCTAGAGGGAAAACATTCCCCTTTTTACCACTCCTCCCAGTCCCTCCTAACTAGCTGGCAATTCCTAGTTCAGGCTCTGGGCATTTTAACCAGCTGACTGTGGCTGCTTTCTTTGGCTCTGTTCTCAGGAAGGAGGTGAATATGACTTAAATGTCACTTAATCCCCTTTCCTTTCTCACTCATTAGCATTGAAGACGGCGGTTGCAAAAGAGAGCTTTTATTTTTTTTTTTCATTTATAGGGAGATGGCTGTCACACAAGGAAGCGTATATTTATTTCATATTATGCATAATTGGGGTATGGCGGCCAGATGAAAAAGACTTTGCAGGAGAATATACCTATTCTTTAAAAAAAAAATAAAAATCCATGTTTGCCTTTATAGTAGTAAAATGCTTCTTGCTGAAATTTCTTTTTCAATTATTACAAGGAATTATTCATTCCCGGGATTATTTGAATCATAATTATGATTTATTCATTCGCAGGGTTAACTGTTGAGAAGTCCTTTCAAAACAGCTTTCGGGATGGATGGGAAAGCTCCCGAGGTTTCTGAGAGGACACACAGGGCATGCCTACATCACCGTGACGGAGCCCACCCTGTGCTGCGTTTGAAGGAGCAAGCTTCAGTCAGCAGAGCAGAGTCAGCGTGGAGCTCCAGCACGGTTTGCAGGACCATTTTCCAGCCCACACAGACATTCCGTGCTGCCACAGCTCTGGGCTTCCCGTCACCTGGGCGAGCAGGGCTGCAGACAGCCGGGGTGCTCCCTGCATCCCATCCCTTCCCACTCTGCTCACCTCCTGCCACAGCCCAGCTCCGAGCAGGCACTCGGGCTGCTCTGCACCACCTGTGACCTGTGCTTGCTCCTGGCAGCCCTTCAGAAGCCGCTGTCCTTCCTTTGGTGTGCTCACAGTGCACCTCAGGCTCGGTATCAAAGCCAGAAGCCCTTGCAATGTGCAAGTAAAGTCTTTTTAGCACGCAGCCTGTTCCCGAGCCGCGCTGCACCGCGATGCCTGTGCAGCCACACCCCTCACTTCTATATTAAGAGGCAATGCCAGCTGCCACAGTTCAGCCTCCGTGCAGATCCTGCTGGGCCAGCAGCTCCCAATGGCACACAATTTGCAGAGCTGGAGGCGAGGGAGACCCGGAGATGTCAGGAGGGACAAGAGCAGCATTCCCAAAGCCACACTGCTGCACCACAACACTCCCCAGAGAGAGATTTGGGGGCTGGCTCTGAAGCCAACACCACGAGGCCAGTGCCACTAAGCTTGTCTTTGAGGCAGTGGCTGTGTTCACACCTCCAAGCTCAGGTATGGCACCTCGCTGTGGTTCAAGAGTTTATGATGACCACATCCTCCCGCAGGCTGTATCGGTCATTGATGCCTAGGTGCACAAAAATCCCTTCATAGATTCATGAGGAAAATCATTCTGACTGGCACAGGATGCCCAGTTCTGGGCCCTCATCCTTCCCCAAACTCTGGAGGCACACTGTCCTCCCAGGCCTGGTCCATACAGGCACTGCCAATCTGCAGCACAGGAGTTCTGGTTCAGCCATTCCCTTGGATGTCTTAGGCACCCCCAAAGGCAGCTCAGCATTCGGGTAACACTGCCACCCTTTGGCTTTCCTTTAGCTCCCTTTTGCAGGATTTGGTGTGATCAGCACTGCAGCTGCTAAAAAGTTGCATCTGTGCAGCGTTTTCTCAGGAAAGCCAAACCCAGAGACCCTCACTCCAAAATTAAGATGTCCCAAGCAGGAATCTAGGTTTGAGGCTAGGGCATGCAGAACTTCTTAGCCACTTCCTCATCCTCCTGCATTTCCCAGTTATCCCACTGTCTCCTGAACTTTCCAATCCCCTCCTCTGCAGCTCCTGTGCTACCCCTCTCTTCTGCTTCCCACATTCAGGTGCTTTCTCCAGTTATGGAGCTTCCCGTCCCTCTAACCCTACTACAGTTTCTTCACTTCCTTGCAGCCCAGTAGCAAAATACTTTTCATATCTGTTTTCCAAAACTCCTTTTGGGGCTGAAGGCTACCCAGTAGGTGCTGGAGATGTTGGCTGAGCACCTGGGCATTCAGCAGAACAGCTTGACATGCTTTGCTCATGTGACGTCTTGTAACGCTCGCCCCCAGCAAACGAAGAAACAAGAACACCAAGCAACCTTCCACACCTGCAGTATTTTTTGGTGATCAATGCACCTCTGAAATCATCCATCAATACCTTAATGTGCAGCCTGGGAGGCACAACAGAACTTCCCACGGGCTGGAGGCCCTGGGGTAGGATTCGTCTCCCAGGAGCCAAAATATTCCACACATCAAACAAATCTCCACGGTCTAAAAAGAGCAATAGACTGGAAAAATAAAAAAAAATGCAATAGCTGGCAGAGCATCCCCATTTGAAATGGTAATTTACACTTTTGCACAGTACCAATTACAGCCAACTTCATACTTCCCTTCTTACTCAGCGCTATAAATCTATAAATGAGAGTGCTGAGCAGGGGAGGGAAGCAGAATTAGCTTGAGCCCTGGAGCTGTTAGGCATACCACTCGGAAACAGGAGTTCTCCTGGTCTCTTCTCCCACCAGAAAATGGGAGAAACCTGAAGGATGTTTATTAACATCCTTCCAGGCATCAGAGAATCAACTGCTATGGCATCGAATGTTCGTGGCCAGATTGCTGAGTGCCTTCAGCATCTTTATTTCAGTCCGAGTGAAGGCCTGGGTCTGAAGCACTGCTCTGCATCTCACAGAATGCCAGACTCACTCAGGATAGGAAAGAGCAGTGATTTCATGGAATATGAGCAATGAAACCTTGGCTTTCCCATTTGTGTTACACTCCAAGAGAGAAGAAAATACACGAAGAATTCTCACTTCGTGTAACTGCAGATCTCAAAACTCCAGATGGCAACAAGGTGAGGCAGGTTGGGGCATCTAATAATGCCTGTGGATCCATCAGGATGCAGTTTCATCCATCACCACAAGGAGCAGGGATAAAAAAATCCCAGTTTCCTCAAAACCTTGATTATTCTCTGATGGGAAAACATCCATCCCAGTCCTAGAATCATAGAATGGGTTGGGTTGGAAGGGATCTTAAAGACCATCTTATTCCAACCCCCTGCCATGGGCAGGGACACCTTCCCCTATCCCACGTTGCTCAGAGCCTAATCCATCCTGGCCTTGAGCAGTCTCTATCCTGCCCTTTGAAAAGGATGCTTGTGCCACTGCTGACTGATGGAGGAAGAATTGCACTTCCATGAAGTGAAGGTGGCAGTCCCATTCCCTGGATAAACCAGGGCTATTCTTGGAATACTGCCTTTTCTGCATGTTCAATGAGGACGGGTACTTGTACTGGCAGAGATGGTGTAACTAAAGGTTTTGTCACAATACTGGGATAAAGGGAGGAGGGGAAGACAAAATAGGTTGTACCAGAAACTTTCACACAAATATTTCCTTGCTTTCAAGTACTTCTGTTAACCTAAAGTGCCTTTAATACTGTCTTTTTCATGGGCTTTCCCCCAAAATACTATCTACAGACGTGTAACTTTTAAACGTTTATTTTCAAATCTCTTAAGTATTTCCCATGTAAATATGGTGGGGGTTTTTTTTCAGACGCCTTTTCACAGAGAGGCACTAGATGTATTTCAGGGACTTCAGGTTTCTGTTTATCACAGGAGGAAAAACATTCTGGCCTGCCAGACTTTTTAGGTTCACAACACAGCCCTGTGCTGTGTGAGCAAATGAATGAGCGTGACAGCAAATGACAGCAGCATGCAGACCCACCAGCAGCGAAAGGTGGAGGGTTTCACAGCTCTTTGCTGGGCTTCTTAAAATGACTGAGGTGTACAAATACTGTGTCAGGTTCTGCAGCATCAGATGCAACTGCTCTGACATCCCTGTTCACACTTAGGCTGGAATTTGGCCTCTCTTGGGTCTCTTCAACCCCTTTTGCTCTTTTCTATTCCCATTCAATTTCCATTCAGTTTCCATTCTTTAATTTATGTCCATCCATCAGGCCCTGAGCTGGTCCCAAGTGTTTATCCTTCCATCCCGTGCCTCAGCTTCTGCCCATGTCCCATCCTCCTTCCTATTTTCTCCCAGCCTTTTCAGTTCGCTGTTCTATCCTTCCTTGTTTCCCAGTCCCTTCTGCTCCTAAATCCTTTTATTTAACTTTGGCTCACGCCAAAACCCAAATATTCAACAAAGCCCCTCTTCCACTCGAGAGGAAGGCATTATTTCCAAAATGCCAAGCAATTCTTGAGAATTCTGCCGTGGCACCTCTGATGTTTTTTAAGTGGTCCAGCAAATGATCAGTGCCTTAAATTCTGTGTAAGGGTATGTGGAAGGAGAAAGCTTCTGCTTCTTTAAGGTAACCTGATCAAGGACCCTTTCAGTGCAAAGAGAGACTCTTGACAAGGGCCTGGAGTGACAGGACAAGGGGCAATGGCCTCACATAGACAGAGAGAAGGGTTAGATTGGATATTGGGAAGAAATTGTTCCCTGTGAGGGTGGTGAGGCCCTGGCACAGGTTGCCCAGAGAAGCTGTGGCTGCCCCATCCCTGGAAGTGTTCCAGGCCAGGTTGGATGGGGCTGTGAGCAACCTGGGATAGGGGAAGGTGTCCCTGCCCATGGCCGGGGGAGGGACTGATGCTCTTTAAGGTCCCTTCCAACCTAAACCATTCTACGAATCTCTGATTCGATGAAAGGTGATAATAAAGGGAAAAATAGAAAGACAAACACAGAGGGAAACACAAAAGGATAACAGAGGAATGACAAACACAAAAATTCTTCAATCCCTAACTACAGCGGATAAGATGGGGGCAACGAGGAACAGGAGGAGTTGTGACAATTGAGGGGAGCCTGTGAAACTGTGCAAAACTTGTTAGGGAGAATTTAGGAGCTGCTGGACACTTAAAGCATCCCTTAATAACCATCCCTGAGGGCTTGGGGTCAGCCAGTGAAACTTCCACTGAGGGAATCTCTACAGTCACATTCACTTGCAGCCTGTTTAAACTGCGTTACAAAGATAAAAAAAGCCAAAACAGACAGACAGAACCCAGGAGAAAACCAACCTACAGCAGCAAAAGAACACCTCAGCTGTGGAAATTTCAGTGGAAATTCGTTACATTTAAATTTGTTAGTCATTACAAGTTCTAACAGGCTGTTAGACGTTGCCTGGACTGTAACAAAACTCACTTTATTTTATGCCACCACTGCATGTCACTATTGAGAGGGAACAATAAACAAAGGTTTTAGTGAGATTTGTGCTGCTGTGATGTGAAGGGAACTCAGTCTGCAAGGGAAGCCCCCATCCCGTGTGTGTCGTGCATCCATCCTGCCCCATACACAGTGCCCCAAGGAATATCCTGTCTGCACAAAGACCTTCCCCCCTCCCATCTTTCCATTTGTCCTCCAAATGCAGGTCTGTCTGTCTGTCTCTGTAAAGATCATCTTTGCATTGTTCTCAGCAGGCAATGTTACCGTGAGTGCAGGCATCCACCTGACCAGGTGCACACAGGAGGGAAAGCAAAGGGAATGCTGCTCCCTGGAGCCACACAGCTCATCCTGCCTGCTCTCCCTGTCCCCAGTCCCTGCCACAAAGAGGGGGAAAAGGATTTGGCCTTTCTGTAACTTTGAATTGCCCTTCGCAGGGATTTCTGTTCACCCCTGGAATGGAGCTGATGAGACTTCCAGAGGTCATCTGGCTAAAAAAGGGTCACGTCCCCACCCACGAGGACACAGCTGGCAGCACTGTGCTCCTTCTCTCACCTCGGGCTGCCTCTTCCTTCATCCCGTTCTGTGACTTCCGTGCCTTCCCACTCCCCCAGTGTCCTGCCTGCAGGCATGAGGAGCCGTGGAGACACAGCTCTCAGTCTGCCACCTGTTGCCCCATCCCTCCCTGCCAGGAGCAGCAGGTCTCGGCCAGCCAGAACAGTCCCTCCCACTGATATGGGAACATCTGGTCTTTCCAGAGCTAAGAAATCCTCAGGGATTTCCATAGTAAAGCTCTGTCAAGTCTCTAAAGAAACACGAGTTAAAAAAAAAATGCACTGAGCGAATTTCTTCAAGGATGGCAAAAAACACACCATGACGTCAGCATAGCCTCCCTGCCAAATCTTCTGGCTCTGCTCAAAAAGTAGGAGAGCTTTGTAGCAAAATGAGTGTAATAACTTCTGACAGGCAGAGCAAAACATTTTCCACCAACTTTGTTTCAGAGACAGCCAATTTTTTTTTTTTTTACCGGTTTGTTTTAGCAGAAGCTTTCCAAATAAAAACAAACAAACAAGCAAATTAGCCCAGAGGTAGACAAGCAACATGAAAAAAATCCTATTTGAGTCTTAAGATCAACAAGAAACCTTCCAGCTGGGGCAGAGAGGGCCAGACTCCTCAAAGATAACAGTAGTATGATCATGTAGTGACGGTATTTTGGGATTGTTATTACTGAATATAAACCAAATAGACACCAAACTCAATTAAAGCTTAACTTGATGTACAAAATCCAGTACCGGACTAAATCCATTCACACAGTCCTCCCACCCTCTCGGCTATGAAGGGCAGAAATAACTTCCCCTCTTCTTGACCACTGGAACATGAAGTCAATCTTCAAACAGAAAGCAATAAAAACAGATGTAAGATCAGCATTGTACCATAAGCCATCTCTTCCCCTGCATGAAAATTGCTGAAAATCAGTGGGGCATTGCAGAGAAGCTGAATAAAAACCGTAAGAGCCACAGAGAAGGTGAGGATGAAAAATATCTGACAGAAATCACCCATGCAAAATCATCTGTGTCTGCTCCTAGACTTTCTGGAAACCACTGGAGAGCCACAATTTCTGATTCCTTCAGTCTGAATCAGATTTCAGGTCAAGAGGAACTGGCTCCAAAAGCAAACAGGCAAAAAAAGGGAAAGCTAAAACATAAATGACCCCATTGCTCAGTGAGGTAGGGAAGGTAGAGACAAAGGACGAGAAAAAGTCTGAGGTGTTCACTGCTTTCTGTTTTGTTTTTTTTTTTTCCTTCAGTTATTCCCAGCAATGTTGCCTCCCTTGTTGTATCAGGAATGCAGCGTTGCCTCATCACTGAATGTCCATTATCTAGGAAACAAAAGCCATTGCACTTCCCTGGCTATGTCCTGTGCTACAACTTAATGGAAACGGAGCAGTGTGTTAAACTGCAATGGAATAGAGCTCTACTGCAAGTTTGTCTGATACAAGACCTCCAATTTTAGGGTTTTTTCCAAGATTTGGAGCTTGGCAGAGCCACAGTTTTAAGCACTAGAAGCAGTTTGAAGCCTTCTGTGTTAATCCTGGAAGCAGATCCGAGAAAGCTTTGCTGTAAAACTTCTTTGAGAGCAAGGGTTTCCAAGGAAAGGCTGTTTTCCCCAAGCTCCAGCTGCTGCTTGCAGAACACATCTACAGCACTGATATGTAATTACCCCACTGGGATGTGATCAGCCCGAGGCGTGTGGGAAAGGCTCCTCAAAAGGGGAGGAAGAGTTTCAGGATCAGCAGGAGCCAAGGAGAAAAGCGCTCTGTCCTAGTGCTGGTGTCAAACTACAGACGTGTGGCTGGCACCTAACACCAGACTAAAGTAAGTATTTGAGCCCTGTGCACAGCCCAGAGCAGTGAATCACACTCTTTCCATGACATCTCTCCCATTAGATCTGTCTCATCCTCTTACATCCAACAGTTTCCTAATGGCTGCCAAACCAGGCCTCAGCTCTTGGGAGGAAGAACAACAGCAGCACCACTTTTATTTTATTTTTTTAAAAAACCCCACCCTGAACAGGCACAGGCTGCCTGTAAAACAAACCTTCCTGAACCACCCTTTGGAGTTTAATGAGAAATCCATCAAATTAACTTTTTGTAGCATTACCAGGCTTGCTGTGAAGATGTCAGCACCCAATGGACCGTGATTGTAAGGAACAAATATTACACAGTCTTGGACTCAGGAGAAACCTTTTATAGTAACTTAGGTACTGTTGGAGGGACAGGCATAGGAGCAGCTTTCCTCGGCTGGTGGAATCCCTCTGACCTCTTTTGGGATCCCTGGGAGGGAGCCTGGAATGTCGGTGGAGCCAGGCTCTAACTCTGCTGAGGGCTTTTCCAATGAGCACTCCTGTAAAATGCTGTTCCAGCACAGGGGTCAGACAAAATTCCCTAATTGTCATGTTGATGCTCACTTCTTTAGAAAGAAAGGAGTGAGAACAGCTCCCTCAGCCTCAGCCCTCCTTCCCAAGACTGAAGAAATTTTAACTTTTTACTCTAATAACCAGAACTATAAAGGCCTTTTTCCTCTCAAAATATCGAACATCTCTTTAATAACATGTAATGAAGAGGATGTGGTTGAATAATGCAATTCTTTTGCCCCAGTTCTAATACTTTTTTTTTTATAGTGCTCATCTAAGTCACTAAAAGGGATTAATATTTTATTGCTTTCTATGAAAAATGCATAATGCCTTTCCCATAGCAAGGTTCCAATCTCCAGTTGCTTCAGTTCAGACTGGAATTTCTTTCTGATTTTGCTCTCACTGAAGTCAATAAACCTCTGTGGGAAAATACCTAAATTATTTGTTAAAAGATGCAGAAGAGCCTTAAATTTATCATGGAAGCTGTCTTTGAATTTGAGCCATTAAGCTACCATCAGGTTTCCTGAAAACCCAGAAATTTCAGTTCCTATTTGTCCACATCATCACATAACCAACCCTTTCTAGAGCTCTGCTTTGAGTAGCCCCTGATTTTTAGGAATAACTTTCTTTACAACAAATACGATCTCCTAACCCTTTCCTGTTGTACATCCCTGCCCGTGTGATGGGCCAGTCAAACCCTTGGAACCAGAATATTTGCAAACAAGGCTTTGTCAGGCTGTCAATCAAGCAAACAAAATTGAACTGGCAGGTCTGTGGAACCAAAACTATTGCTGGCATCTTGGTGTTGGAGGACAAACAGGGAACCTCGCACGAATTTAAGAAGAGCTTAAACATCCCTAAAGCAGCCAGATTCACTGCCAGACATCTAAAAATAAATGAGGTATTCTGGGCTTTTAAAAAGCAAACAAAACCCCTCTTATTTCCCAGTAGGTTCCCAGGAGCAGTGTCTCCAGGATTTTTCCCAAGGGAACCATTTCACCTAAGGACAGTGATCCCAATCCTGCAGTTTTTTACCCTGCTGAGAAGTGCTCTTGCAGCCATTTTAGCATAACTAGCACCTAGTGTGAGGAATGGATCAACTAAATGGATCAGAAAATGTGGAATTCTGAACTTCAGATCATTTGTGGAGACATTGCTATTAATATTTAAGAATAATAATTTTTTAAAAATCCCATAGATCAGCTCAGGACAGAAATAGCATTAACTGCACTTCATTTTGTCAGGCATTTTGAGCTGTCATCAGACCCAGCTCTTGGAATGGAGCCTTAAAGATCACATCTATTTTTGTAAGCCCAAAATGACCAGTATTTCTGCAAGTGCTGAGATAATTCTGCAAATGCTGAGCTCTTTGCAGCACCTGAGGCTGCAGAGATCATTGTGGCCCAGTAAAATACTCTGTGTGTGCTCCCAAACAACGCATGAGGGAGGTTACACAGGAAAAAAATATTTCCCAAGCCTTCAGAGGAAAGCTCTTGCACAGATTTCTTTCTCTGAAGCCAACCAGTGCTCTCCCAAGCACATCCCCCAGGAACACTGCAAGGATTCCCACACCAGTGGGCCCCTGTGGCAGACGTTCCTGCAAAGGTAGTGCAAGAACACGTCCTGGAGGAGGAACTGCAGCCTCCTCGTACAGGCAACGCTGCCCTGAGAGTCACTGCTGTGCCTGTGTTATTAGAAGCACATCGGTGCCACTGAAAACCCATTTAATGGATTTGCTTCTTGGCATTCCTTCAATTACATATAAGCCTACCCTGCTTGCACTGACACATTCAGGGGTTTCTGGGGCCATGCTGCTCCTGCTCTGAGGAGATGTCTCTCATCTGCTGTTTGTCTCTGACCTGGGGGGGAAACGGCAGCTGGATCCAGCCGAGGCACAGCACTGTGGCAACAAAGCAACACCAAACTGCTCAGCCCTCCAGCACCTGAAGGGAGCCTACAGAAAAGATATGGAGAGATGTTTTGCAAGGAGATGGAGTGACAGGATAAAGGGGAATGGATTTAAACAGAGGGGGTTTAGATGGGTTATGAGGAAGAAATTGTTCCCTGTGAGGGTGGGGAGGCCCTGGCACAGGTTGCCCAGAGAAGCTGTGGCTGCCTCATCCCTGGCAGTGTCCAAGGCCAGGCTGGATGGGGCTCAGAGAATCCTGGGATAGTGGGAGGTGTCCCTGCCCATGGCAGGGGGCGGAACAAGATGATCTTAAGGGTCCCTTCCAACCCAAACCGTTCCATGGTTCTATGGCCATTCCTGCCTCAGGCCAGACAAATTCTCCTGACCTCTGGCAGAGGAGGAAATGCTGAACAGAAGGAACACCCTGTGCCCGTCTTCTACTTTTTATCAGCTCACTGCACCAGAAACACCCCTGTGAAAATTCTAAGTGCTTGTCATTAAGGAGTTTGGTGCCTTTTCCATGTATTTCTTTCTTCCCCCATTTTCCCTGTCTGCTCCTAAGGAAAAAGAGAATTCAGCAGTGGTTCTTTATAGAAACCATAAGGCTGAGCAACAGCCTCCTGTGTCTTTCTGCTTTCCTCTTTCCCAGTGCCTGGCTTCCAAGGATGCTGCAGAAGGGGACAGGCAGGAAGGTGGCTGATGTTCATCCCCATTTGAAAGCTGCTCCTGAGTTTCATCTGAGCAGATAACCAAGCATCACTCCCTCTGTTCATCCTAGAGAGGGAGAAATAAAAAGCTTTCTTGGCATAAAATCTCAGCTGATGATGATGCCTAATAATATGCATTTTCCATCAGAGAACTGTCCTCACAGAACATTCTCAGACAGCCTTGGTTAAAATGTAATTCCCAAATCTTTGCAAATGAAAAAGGACTACCATCCTCATTATTCGAAAGAAAATTTGTCTGATCCTCAATTTTTAATTGACAGGAAGTGAAGGAGCCTCCAGTAAATAATCACTGTTTCTGAGCCCAAAGTGTTATTGATTATCCCTGGGTAAACATGCAGAAATTTGCTGGCAGCCATCAGGATTTCATCAGGATAACTGAGGTCCAAGGGACTCACAGGACCCTGGGGATGACTTCTCACTTTCAGGATAGCAAATGTATGCAGAACTTGGTCCTGGATCAGAAGAGAAAATGAATGGACTAGGACCTTCTAGCAGAGATAGGTTTAAATTTAAAATATAAACTTGATGGTTATTTAAGCTACAGCAGCTGCTCCTTTGAAGGATATTAAAACAGGGTAGGATTTGTGGCAAGAGAAAAAAAGCCTGAATACTTGTGAGGGACAGAGTTTGCGAGCTCCAGAATCTCCTCAGTGGGTGGACTGGACATAAAGTCAGAGGCACAGACAAATATTGCAGTTCAGATAATTGGGTGAGGAACAAAAAAATTAGGGATCATCATGAAATGCATTTCTCTCTCTGCTGTTCTCGAGTGATTGCCATCATTGCACCAGGGAATTCCCTGATGAGTACCAAGCACGACACGTTGCCGAATCATCTCATATTGATTTCTTAGGAAGCAAACCAATATCTACACCTACTTTTTTTTTCCTTCTGTGCTTATTACAGAGGCACTACCCTTGAT
Organism: Oreocharis arfaki; assembly: GCA_013398015.1. Classification (NCBI taxonomy): domain Eukaryota; kingdom Metazoa; phylum Chordata; class Aves; order Passeriformes; family Paramythiidae; genus Oreocharis; species Oreocharis arfaki. The sequence continues at coordinate 42,210 of VZRR01009045.1, read as the reverse complement.
CTCAAGCTGAAAATCTTACCCCAGACACAAAGAATGTTGCTTCCAGAGAAGCCTGAAGTTATGTGTGAGCTTGCTACTCCATTTCCACGAGGAACTGCTGTGTTTGTGTGGTTTTGGTACACGTTGGAAAGAGGAAGTTAATTTCCCAAACTAGTCGAGATCACACTCTCTGAGGTGCCTGACTCTGGACATTCAAAGTTAATGCACATCTGAATCATTAATCCATTTTTCAAAGGAACGAAGTGCACAGATCTTCCCAGCCTGACTGACATGAAAAGGAAACATTCTGCTGAATACAAAGATCTTCTGATCAAGACACAAAGGAGGTAAAACATTTCACCACTAAAGTGACAGGAGGTGAATGCCTCAGGCTTCACGTAAAACAAAAGGTGCATTGAGCCTGAACGGTTCAGATGAAAGAATCCTTTCATTCCAGGGGAGTTTGGGTGCAAATTAAGTGAGTAGGTTCTTTCTCAGAACAGAACCATCTTTTCTTCCTCTGTCACATTCAGTACTCAAAGTTTGGTGTCTGCAAGTCCCAACTTTTTAAGGGTCTTCTTAAACAGAATGATTCCATGTTTCAGTAGTGCCTTCCACCCAAACTTCTTGACTCACCTTTAGAACTTTTGTCAGATTCACCTTTACTCTGCCCAGATATGTGGGTAGTTATTAAAGCCAAATAAGTGCAGGCTTTGTACAAATCTTTAGGTATATTTGGGCATGTTTGCATGCATGTTTGGCCGCAGGGCTGGGCTTATTTACAGAATTAGCCCCTGGCTGTAGAAATACACGTCCTTGTAAATTCATGCACGACAATGTTCTTGAATCTTTCAGGGAGTTTTTGCATAATGCATCTGAAAATGCACCTTAAAAACTGTTGCCTTCCCTACTTTTTTTTTTTATGGATAACTTTCCTGCTTTAGTGGTTTCAGATATCGGAGAACAGATGATCAATGCACAGCAGGAGCAGGAAAGGGGGCTTACCTTCAAGCAAACAGTTCAGAGACACTGTAGAACAACATGAATTTAACATCTGCTTTTCACTGTGAAGTTTCAAATATTTATTTCAAGAGAAATCAGGACTGGATGGCTCGAGAGACTGAGGTAAATTTGTTCTATAATTTACTCACGAGGAACAGCTCAGTGAGTTTTAAATCGAGGCTTTAGAAGATGAGCAGCTTTTGGTGCAGGGGTGCTCTGCACCTTCCATAGGTCAGCCCCCTTGGAATCTTCTCCAGACAAACTGCAAACCCCTAAATCTTTCCCTAAAAAGGGTATGGCTTTGGAACAGGCCCACCTCAGCGATGGGCCTCATTTTGTAGACGAGGAAGAGGCACAAGCTGAGTGCCCAAGGACACGAAGCCCCTCAGTGGCAGGGCTGAGGTTATCTTGGAGTTATCTCTGCTCAGCCCAGTGCTTTAATAGGCCCCTATCCATGTGTGGCAATGTGCCATCCCTCTCTTGTCACACGGAGCACATCTCAGCTGGTCGTTCCTGGTTGCAGACAGAAGTTTGTGTCTTCAGAGTGGATTTGGTTCAGAGGAAAACTTAGCCCAAAATGCCTATCACTGATCCTCCCTGCTCTTTCCCACCCCAAGTGCCCTATTCTCTTCCTGCAGATTTTCAACTTGCGTCTGGCTGTCAGGAAGGGAGAATGGTAAAATATTATAAACCTACAAAACACCTCTCCCATCCATTAATGCAAGCAGGGAAAGTCAAGAAATGAAGTATTAGAAGTGAGGTCCTGCCTTCAGAGGAAGATGCAAGGCTTTTTCCATAGCACAGAGGACTCCTGCTCTGCCTCAGTCGGGAGCAACCCACCTGCAGTGAGCAGAGCTGAACCCACTGAACACAGGAGCACAGCCTGGGGCTCTTTAGAGGACAAACAAACCCCTCCCGAGGCTCGGCTCCTGTTTCACCACAGCCAGATGGAAAGAAAGCAAAGCCTGCTAGTCTGCCACGCTCCTCAGAGCCTCAGACACACTGGAGGGAGGGCGAGAGCACCAAGGAGAGGTTTGTAATTGAATTTCTGTTTATTTTGGTCCAAGGTTGAGGTCAATGCACAATGAGGAGGTTATCAGATGACTCATATTAGCCTGAGCACTGCACTGGGATAAAGTTAGTACTGTGCCTACTGGGAAGATGTGGGGTTGTCAGATGGCCAGGGTGCAGCCTTATATAATTCATTTCTATTCCTGAAGTAATTTTCTTGACCAAGTCTGAGAAGGGAAGGAACATTCTTCTGTAGTGGCACGAGGGGTTGGGAATCCGGGCTTTATCCATAATGTGCTCATCTGAATTGACAGGAAAACTCAGTATGAACATACATTAGTTGCACTTTTTCACATTTACCATGATAATAAGACATATGCAGTGATATCCAGGGTTTTTTCTACCTGAAGAACCACAGATGTACATTCCTAAGAAGCATTTCCTTGCTGTCTTGCCTAATTAGCAACACAAGCAGTAGGAGTAAGACAAAAATTTAAAGCACCTTTTTTTTAATGCTTCATTTAAATCCAAGGCAAAACCCCTGTATTTTCTCTGTGGCAACAGAAGAGGACTCCTGGGTGTCAGGAGAGAGACACAAAATTAAGGAGATGACCCAGACAGGAAGTCAGGGGAACACAAACCAGATGCTGTGTTCATCTGTTTGAGCACAGGCCTATAGGAAAGCCAGGCAAAATGTTTTAGCCAAGATTATCCATCGTTTTGGACAAAGCATAAAACACTCCTAAAGCACAAACAGCTATTTCAGAGAATCTTTTAGAAGTAAACTGGAATGACTTCAGCAGAGTGGCACCAAAATTGTCCAGCCTTGAGAGTTTGTCCCGGGAGGAGAAGCTGAGGTAATGGAGCTCGATTACACTGAAAATAAAACTTTGGGGACATGTTAAAGCCACCTTCTAATCCCTGACAGGCTTTTGCCAAGGACAAAGAGCTGGGATCTCACATGCCCAGCTACAGGACAATAGATAATGGTTCTAAATTGAAGCCAGAGGGGTTCTTACTGGACATAGGGATGGGGGAAAAAGGCACAGCAAAGTACCAAAGCACAGGAACAGGCTGCCTAGAGATGTCATGGTGCTGGGCAGTCTATGGCCTTAAAGGCTTTCAAGACCCAGCCTGACACATTCCTGCACAACCTGGTCTCACTTCAGAGATAATGCTGCTTTGAGCAGCAGGCTGGACTATGGACACCCAGATATACTTGATTAATTTGAATAATTCTGTGATTCTGCCCTGTGGCCCTGAATTATGTCATAAAATGGTAGCAGCTCAGAGGCCTGTGCAGGTCTGATTTGTTTTGTGCAAACACGTGGAAACCAATAAAGAACAGGATGTGGCTCCCTGTCTTCCAAGGCTTCCCCAAACCATCCCCTGGAAATGGACAGAGACCAAGGCCATGAGGGTGTTTCTTGAAACTATTCATCCATTGTGGAAGAAAGACTCTTGACAAGGGCCTGGAGTGACAGGACAAGGGGCAATGGCTTCACACTGACAGAGAGCAGGTTTAGGTTGGATATTGGGAAGAAATTGTTCCCTGTGAGGGTGGTGAGGCCCTGGCACAGGTTGCCCAGAGAAGCTGTGGCTGCCCCATCCCTGGAGTGCTCCAGGCCAGGCTGGATGGGGCCCTGAGCAGCCTGGGATAGTGGAAGGTGTCCCTGCCCATGGCATGGGGTGGAACTGGATGGTCTTTAAGGTCCTTTCCAACCCAACCCCTTCTATGACTCTCTGATTCTGTGAGAATCCCCTATTTTGGGAAAAACAGTTAGGCTTTAGAGCTTCTGAAAGACAGGAAAAAAAATCTGAGCCATTCAGTTTCTAAATAATTAACTCCCCTAACCCATTCTGCATGTCCTGATCTCCAATTTGAAGCCTGATTATCCCAAGGATCAGTGGAACAAAAGACTTTTAATCTTTTCTAGAAGTATAGGTGCTAAATATAGACCCAGCTTAAACTATTAAAATATAATACGCCAATTCATTTGAAAAGCAACAAACCAAATAATCTCTATTTCTGCAGCTGCGGGCACATTTTTTTCTCCTTTAGCCACGGATTCCTGCAGAGCCTTTGTGGGGGGATGAGTTAACACAAATGACAAGGTATCATTTGCAAGGGCTCCCATGTCACAGAAACCTCATCTGCAAGAGCCTTCAAGATTCAGACAAGGCAAGCCCTGACTGATGTGACCTGGTGGCAGTTTGCCCTTGCAGGAGGATTCCCAGAGGTGCCCTCCAGCCAACACTTCCATGGTTTTTCCAAAGCTCCTCAACAGAACTCTGGCAACTCATTGGTCATATTGAACAGACCTTTCAAAACCACTCCACTTATCCTAATCATAAAAATCCTATCCTCTACCATTTTCTTCCAACAGCAAGATGGGGAATCAAATCCACATGGAGAAGGATCAACTCTGGAGTCAAAGGACTGATAGCTCCTCATGTAGCCTCTGTTAAAGAGTTAGATAGAAAAATTGCTGTGCATCTCAGCTTGAAAAAAGGCCTCTTTTTTTTATTTTGGCCCAACTTCCTAGCCCTCAATGAAAACCAAAAATATTTTTAAAAAGCTGTTTGAAAAGTCTCCCGGGTATATCTGTTTAATACAGATTATGCTTCTTTTTTATTAACCTCAGATCAAAGCTCTTCACTCTTTAAGTAGGGAACCAAAGGGATCAGGTAAAGTAAATATCCTCTTCTCTGCAATTTCATGTACAAACACTGAGTTTTCAGGCTGGGAAGACATGATTTAGTAGTTTTACTGCAAAAAAAAAATCTGCATTAATACCCTCATCTTCACATGGATGACTTTGCTCTTTCTCAATATCTTTTCATAATGTGATGATTATATCTAACTAGAGAGGGCACATGGATTAGTTCCTGGGTTCAATACAGGAAGAATTAGATAGTCTCTCACCCATCATCATTGGACATGTTAGATGGACTACTCTATGCAAAAATAAAGTGAGCAGGTACCTCAAGTCCCCATCAAAACATTTCCCACAGGCAACATCCAAGCTATATCGTGCTGCACAAACACTGCAGAGATTTTTCCTGCCCAAGCCAGTCCAGATCCCACTCAGCTGAGCTCTGTCATACTCTTATTTTGAAACTTGTTTGCTGATGAGACATGCACAACCAGTTTTGCTCCCATCAGTTGTGTTAAAAATAACAGTTTGATCCTGAGGTCAGACCAACATTTTTGTGCCAGCTTCCAACCTTAAGTGAACTTTCCTAGCCAAGGCAGAGAACTTTAAGACCAAAAGTCTATAAGAAGAACTTCATTATGAAATCTTACTCCACCAAGACAGCTCTTCTCACCTAGAAGGATCTATACAAGTGAGTACTTGTAAACTCGTACCCTCATTGAGAGGTAAATCCAGGGAGCTGGATTTATTACTGGGGGCAGGGGAAAAATAATCAGACATATTATCTGTTATCCCAGTATCTATTCCTCAACTTTTTACTATTCTGATGATAGATAAGGAGAGAGACTCTTGACAAGAGCAGGTAGTGACAGGAGAAAAGGGAATGGCTTCAAACTGAAAGGAAATTTAGATTGGATATGAGGAAGAAATTGTTCCCTGTGAGGGTGGTGAGGCCCTGGCACTGGTTGGCCAGAGAAGCTGTGGCTGCCCCATCCCTGGAAATGCCCAAGGTCAGGTTGGATGGGGCTCTGAACAACCTGGGATAGTGGAAGGTGTCCCTGCCCATGGCAGGCTTGGTTTATAACATTTTCAGACTGATTTCCCAAACTCAAGAGGAGTGTGTGTGAAGTTACCCCTTGCCTGAGAATCTTGAGGCACCAACCACCGACAGCCGAGCTCCCACAACTTTTCCTACCCGTGAGGTGAAAATGACTCCCCAGGAGCACTGATGCTCCCACAGAGGATACAAAGGGCTCCTCTCAGCCACTATCAGCAGCACCTGAACCAAATCAGCCTTAGAAACCCTCACCAGCTCACTCCCTGGCAGCTCCCATGCCAGCACACCTACAAACAGGCCATAAATACAGCCTCGGAGCAAGACCTCTGCTAAAAGTGTCCAAGAACCGCTCTTTACTCAAGTGCCCCCTGATTTCTCTCTGCCCAAGCAGCTGCCCTTGTCTCTCTAGCACTGCCACCACTGCCTGATTGCAACTAAATGCAACGGGAAGACATAAATCTCTGATACAGCAAGTTTCCAGAGAGGAGAGAAAGCCTAGAAATTCCCCTTCCAAAGGGAAAAAAAACCCCTCAGCAGTTGTTAACAGGGAATCATCCATACACAATTCATCCCTGAATGCCTGTGTAGGAGATAAGAGAGATCAGTTCCAGTGCCCAGGTGTCTCCTGATGTGTGCCCGGGGTGTTTGCACACACATTCCTCAGGAAAACGTTGGGTTTGCAGTGTCTGGGAAATCCAGCCAAGGGTTTTCCTATGGGGTGCCCACATTTTGAGCCTGCTGAGAACTTGTCTAAGTGCTCTGTTCACATTTTGGAAAGCGAGGGAGACGCACTGGGGGCTAAATCCCTTCCTGCCTATCTCACTGCATGTTCCTGGCTTTAATCAGGGGGTGAATATAGACAGAAGTAGGAAGTGGGAAGAGATACAGCTCAACTATCTAGAAAACAGAGCTCTTCTCTGATGAATTATGCAGCTTTCCTCCATCATTTTCAAAAAGTACTTGCAAGGAACAAAGGGGAGTTGCATTTCTCCAGCTGCAAAGACCTAAGGCTTTGGGAAGACCTTGTCCCACAGGGGAAAGACGAGGTGAAATCCCCCCAGACAGGGAGATATTGATTTCAAAGCTGTGGGAATGACTCCTGAAACAGGAGGGTATCACTTGGAAATTTAATTTTTCTGTAGTAATAGGCTTAGTTTCTCATCTATAAGGTTGTTTAGGAGGGGAGAGAGGGGGAACCTCACTTTTAAATAAAGTGGTCCAAATGAGATGTGGAAAAGTTTAACAAGGAAAGAAACAACAACTACAAAACTTCATGGAAAACTGGGGAGGAAAGAGCACTTTTGCATGGAAAAAGAAAATGAAGAAATCAACCCTGCCATCAACTAATTCTGAAGCCTGTGTAGAATTTCTTGATTGAGCATCTCTCTTCAGCATCTACAGTAAGCCATCCTGCTGGAACTAAGGAGATTTGTCTGGAAGTTCAGCCAGGTGCCTTAAACCTCCTGGATGAAAAAGCACTTCAAGGCTGAGCACTCCTAATTCGCAGCTCATCCCTCGCAAATCTCAAGACAAGCAGCAGCCAAGGCAGAGCGGTCCCAGGGCAGTTTAAAGTGATTAAAAAGAAACACAAACAGCCACGGAGAAAAGAAAATCGCTTAAATTAAAGAGGATGGCTGATCAGCTCCTCCTCTCCATCACATCTGGTTTTCCTTGGAGGGTGCTGGAGAGCCCTCTCCAAGTGCAGTGCTTGTGCTGGCTTCGGGATGCCACAGCAGGCACAGGAACTCCATCTCCTGGGTGAAATTCAGCTCCCTGTATCCCAAAGGCAGGTCCCAGAGCTGTCTAAATTGTGGTCTAGTGATATCTTCAGGCTCTGTTTAGTCTGGTGACAGCTTTGGGTGAACACCACCCACACACAGGGATGGAGATGCCACTGTTTGATTCCTGACCCCTTGGTTTCCCAGTGATCAATCACAGTAACCACAGCTTGGACTAGAAGATCTTTAAAGTCTCTGCCAACCCAAGCCATTCTTGATATGATTCCATGAAAAATTAGTTTTCAGACTCTCCAAGGATGGAGATTTCACTGCTTCTTGGAGCTTTACCAACAGTGAGCCACTCTCATGATGAAAACCTTTTTCCTTACATCACATCAGAGAAGATACAGGAGTCCTCACCACAGACCTGAAACTGCAGGCTCAGAACTTTTTAATTCCCATATAATTAGATCTAGACTAGAGCTGTGCACAGCTGCAAGCCTGGACAGAAATCTGGAATTAGTAATATCTTCTCTAAATTCAAACCTACCTTGAGACCCTCACCTGATCCAGGTATCCAAAATAAGTTTCTGCCTGAAGACAGCACACTGGGGTTTGCAGATCAAAAATGTTTAAAACCCCAAAATAATCAAAACTCCCCAGTCACAATCCCTAAGAGAGAAAGTGAATATCCACATGTAATTTCATTTGCTGACTACCTCTTAACATCTTCTGGTGGAGGACTTAAATTTACCAGGTGTCTGCTGGAAATACAAGGCAGCAGAGGGGAAACGGGTTAGGAGGTTCCTAGAAGAGAATTTCCTGGCACAGCTGGGAGGGAGCTGACCAGGGAAGGCACTCAGAGAAGGACTGGTGGGAGGTGTGAGAGTTGGAGGCTGTCTTGGACAGAGATCATGAGGTTTTGATTCTCTGAGAAGTAAGGAGGGGTGCCAGCAGAACTTCCACCCTGGATTTCCTGAGGTCAAACTTTGGCCTGTTTGAGATGACAGAGTCCCTAGGGAAGCAGTGCTGAAGGGCAAAGGAGACCAGGAAGGCTGGAAATGAACAAAATCCTACAGGTGCAGGAACATCCCCATGTGCCACATGGGGGGAAAGATGACACATGGGGCAAGAAGACCAGCCTGGATGAACAGGGAGATTTAACTGGAACTCAAGACAAAAAAAGGCTGCTCACCACCTTTGGAAGAAGGGGCAGCTGTGCCAGAGGACTACAGGGATGTGGTGGGGATCTGCAGGGAGAAAATTAGATAGGTCAAAGCCCAGCTAGAATTGATCTGGCTGCTGCTGTAAAAGACAATAAGAACTGTTCTGCTACCAAACCTTCAGCCAAAGATACCGTGGGCCATTGAAAATGTGCAACCTGACAACTCAACTGCCTTTTGAGGGGGTTTTTATTTCTATTGCTTCATAGGGATGATAAAATCAATTTTAAAGGTGTCAGGAACACAAGAGAACCATTCAAGGAAGAAAAAGACAAATCTCCAGGTTAGGAAGGAATTTAGGCAATGCAAAACTTACCAGAGATGCAAAGCAGCAAGGCCTCTGTTTTCTGAATGTTTCCTAAAGTCTTCAGGTGTCTTCAGTGTTTGGCTTTGTGCTTACCACGCTTGCACTGGACTAACCTGGTTGAACTGCTGCCCTGCATTCACCTACACTCGCAGTGACCTCCAAACATTGGTGTCCCTTTTGGCAACCAGGGGACTCCCCCAGCTGGCTGCTGAGAGTTCCCACTCTGGCAGCTCCATGCTAAGGAATGGATTTACCTTCTTTTCCCATGGGATCTTTCGCCCCTGAGAGCTGGCTTGAGGCTGCTCATTCAGCTGTGCAGCGTCCAACTGAGAGCAGCAGCTTTTCACACAGTCCTGAGCCTTACCCAGCTCTGAAGTGCCTCATGTTCAACAACAGCACAGGTTTCTCTCATCCAAAACCTCCCGGGGCTCCTGCTGTGGAGAAAGGAATCAGGAACCCCACTGCCTTTCCTCTGGACATAGGCTTGCTCTAGAGCCACGCTCTGCAGGAGCCAGAGGACTTCAAGCCTTGGGACTGGGTGGAAGCAAGTTTTGCAAAAATCAGTAATTCCTTCTAAAAATTCTCAACCCTATTGACAATAAAATGAAATGTCCTTGCCTATGGACTCGAGAGGCTCTTCTTTCAACCTTGAAACAAACTCTGCTTAAACCCCAAAACTGGTTCAGGTAGATGTTAATTTGTCCATTCCCTTAACCTCTCTGCCCCCATAACCTTATTGTCAAAGCTGAGGACCACACAATATTCCTGCCTCAAATGGAGACAAACTTTTTCCTGCTCTTTTTATTCTCTAAGCAGTTATATATTTTCAGGTTTTTGGGGTTTTTTTTCCCCACAGACAATGTCTTGCATAAAACATCTGTTCTTTAAGTGGAGAGGACAAGCAGATCTGGTTGCTTTGTGGTTTGCTTTGTTTTTCGTTCTCATTGCCAAATCCAGTTGATAGTTTCTACTTCAGATATAACTTCTAAAATGCTGCTTATATAGCCATGACAATGAAGAGCCATATCATTAGTTTGTTAGATGGGGCTTCTTCAGAAAGGCTGGGAAATCAATCAAAAAATTGGGTGAACTAAAGGATTATAACTACAGAAATCGCGTGAAATAAACCAAGTAAACAGTGTCTACTCAGCGATCGATCAGAATTTCTCCTCTCTGTTATGTGTTCAGACTGAAAAAGAATGAAGGCTCCATTTGCTGCTTGATTACAGGATGATTACAAGAGATCAATAGGACAAGACTATGAAAGGCAGTTAAGAAAATCCATCGAATGAAAAGAAACTAAGAAGAAAAAAATGGTTACTTTGTCTTGCCTAAGAAAATGAAGTTGAAAATGAAAGTGCCTAAGAAGTTGAAGCTGATTGCTTTTTTAGTTTCCCAAGAGGGAAACATATAAAGGAGAGAAATTTCTAAGCTAAGAAAGAACACATGGTCTTGTTTATCTACACTCCCCAAGGAAAGATGTGGGTTGAAAGCTGGGGAGAAGTTTCTAAGGATCAGAACTATGAAGTTTTTCCACGAGCAGGGGGCCAAGGAGCCCTTTTTGACACAGAGCTTGAGTGGTTCTTCCATTGCAGGATTTATGGGCTGTGTGCACTGTGCAAGCATGAGAAATTACCCTAAACAGTGTTATGGGAAACTGCTACAGATCAGAGGTATGAAACACTTGCACAGGCCTTATTATTACTTATATTATATTTATCAGTCAAAGTTTACTGAATCTTTCGTGTTCCTGTTCCTGGTAATCTTTTTGAGGTGTTGAAATCACCCGAGTTAAAAAAGCCCAGACAGAAAACTGTCCAACCTGCTGAGAAGAGCTTTAAACTAAGAATGATGAAGGAGGGAGAGAGCAACCCACAGATTGGTGAAGAAATGATGCATGGGGTTATCAAGCAAAGAAGCTGGGATGGCGTGAGCAGAAGGGACCTCACTTGGAGTGAGGGCCCAAAACTGGGCACAGAATTCGAGGCGTGGCCTCACCAGCGCTGAGGGACACACAGAGGGACAATCACTTCCCTAATTAACAACGTAGGCTCCTAAATGCTGGCATTGCTCAGTGAAATGCACAATAATCAACTTCACAGCAGCATAGCAGAGTCTGTGCAAGCGCAGTCTGCCATAACTGCAGCAGCAAGATGCTGTGAAGGATTCCTCCCTTACGGAGGGAGACGTTGGCTTATGTCTCTGAACATTTAAAAGCGTGGACAGTTTGACAGTCCCTGAAATACTGCACCGTTGCAGTGTCATGCTTAGGGAAACAGCCCATCTGCAGAGGCTTCAAGCAGTCAGACACTTCTAAGGTTTCCGTCTTGAAAGGAAGCAGAGGAACAGGATGAGAAATAAAATTTTTATGCCCATTTTTTCGTCTCATTTCATGGAGAAGCACGGAAGGATTTCTGTGTGAAGGATCAAAAGACATAATTATAGAAACAGAATTGCTTGGGTTGGAAGGGTTGAAGGATCATCCAGTTCCAACTCCCCTGCCATGGGCAGGGACACCTTCCACTAGACCAGGTTGCTCAGAGCCCCATGGATAACTCCAGTCCAAAACATACCATTGTTTTAAATGAATAATGGTAAATTAAGGCTGGTTCATGTCTGCTGACACACACAAGCAGTGCACATCATGGAGAGTTTTAAGGCAGGTTTAACATGTGTAAGGAAGGCACTTTGAAGAGAGATCTCTTGCAGAATAATAAGTAAGAGCATGTTTGCCCCGTGTGAAGTAGGGGGCGATTCACCTCATGAGATATCAACCTCCAATGCCTGAAGGGAGCCCACAGGAAAGATGGAGAGAGGCTCTTGACAAGGGCCTGGAGTGACAGGACAAGGGGAAATGGCTTCACACTGACAGAGAGGAGGGTTAGATTGGATATGAGGAAGAAATTGTTCCCTGTGACGGTGGTGAGGCCCTGGCACAGGTTGCCCAGAGAAGCTGTAGCTGCCCCATCCCTGGCAGTGTCCAAGGCCAGGTTGGATGGGGCTCTGAGCAAGCTGGGACAGTGGAACGTGTCCCTGCCCATGGCAGGGGGTTGGAACAAGATTATCTTTAAGGTTCCTCCCAACCCAGGCCATTCTGTGACGGTCTCACAGCGTCATGTAAGACCTCACAATCACAGCTCCCTCAGAACTCACACACTGAAATTTCTTCTTTGCTTATCCCACAGCTCTAAGTGTGTTTGCCATCATCATCTTGTTCCCAGGGCTTCTCCCCTGCAAGCCCAAAGGCCTGTTTTAATTGGGGGGTGTTCACCACTGGCATTTAATAAACAGTAATTACTTGAGCTTTAATCAGTTCTGCAGGTTCTTCTAAGAGGAACTCAAACCTTCAGGGAGAAAATCAACTGTTAGGATGCTTTTCTGAGCTATAAGCAGAAGAGGTTTTTTTGCCCTCCCTAAAGAGCAGCAAGCCCTGTCACAGTGTGACATAGGTAGCAAACTGTGAATCTAATTAAGTGTATAATTATGCAGCAGATTGCAGCACAGTGTGCCATTACTTAAACCAACTGACTTGCATGCCAGTCCCACAGACATGGAACTCGATGCAGGCTGAGCTGAACACACAAGGGACCATTTCTGGGGCGGGGTGAAGGAGGAGCCGGGCTCATTTCATCCACACTAATTGCACCTGCACCCCTTCAACAAAAAAACACCCAGCAGACACACAAATTCAAAGCCTAAAGGAGGTGCAGAAACAAACGTGGGCAATGCCGTGGTGTTGCTCATACAGGTTTGCAAATATTTGTCTCAGCCTTTTTTGGATGTGGCTGTCAGCGCAGAGCTCTGGCACAGAGCATCGCTACTCCTCGAATTTGCAGCAAATTGATAATACCTCCTCAAATTGCCTGTGCACGACAAGAATTTGTTTTAATTGAAACTCCCCTTTATCAAACTCCCCTTTCCACAGAAGTACTAGCTGGAGGATGTGTGCCACTACACCACGGAGCTCCCAGATTTGAGCCCTGACACTTGCATAAATAACACTTCCAGTGAGAATTCCTGTTAAATAATCCACACAGAACTGACCTACATTTGCAAATCTCTTTTGAACCGCTGCACCAGGAATACAAATGGAACTAGAAGCTAGCACTGACTTCAGAGCTGAATTCCTGACGCTGAATTCGGAGCTCTGCGTGTCCACCACAGCAGGGCTCGAGCCAGGCGTGGTTTTGGCTTCAAAGCTGCTGCCATCACCGTTGTTGCTCCAGGCACTTGAAAACAGATGGCACGTTTTCTGGGGAATTCTGCAGGCAAACACACACTGCTAGGTACCATTTTGCCTTGTCTGGGAGAGGAGCCTGGGAGAACTAGGGACTCCAAGTAAATTCACAGGGAACAGATGGAAAAACACGCTCCGAAGCAATGCTGAGTCTCCCAAAAATCAGGAAAAACACGGTTTGAAATCTAATCTGAGATTACAGCCGTGGCTGATAGCTGACGAGAGAATCTGCTGGTGTCAGGGTGATGCTTTAAGTTTTAACTTTTATGATTTAAAATCCTGTACTGCCTAGAATGTAACTGAAGTTTCTTGTAGTCTGTGAGCTGCTGCTCTGTCAGACCAGACAGACACAACAAACCCTCTCCAGGCCTGCCCTCCAAGGACACACAGCCTGTCCTAGGCCCAAAATGCAAACCAACATCTTGGGAAGGGGGGTGAGCTTGGGGAAAATTACATCATTAACTGAAGCTTTAATTGGAGAATTGAACTTGATATGCAAATGGACCAAACTTATAAAAGTGTGAAGAGCTCATGACTCGGGGTCCATCTTGGGGTCCATCTTGGCAGTAGCCTCTGGCTCCCCAGGGTGTACCTTTGAAGGCCCTTCAAATAAATGCCTGCCTTTATTCCCGTACTCTTGTCTAGTCTCTGTTTTTTAGGTGGCCTGATGAGGCATCAAGGGAAGTATGAAACAATTGCTGAAAATCACATTTGCTGCAGAAGGTTGAGCTGAACACCCAGGTACTGTCAGTGCTTGGTTTCAAGCAGGGAGCTCCATGCAAAGCCCGATTCTAGGCACAAGGGATGGAATTGGGATTCCAGATCCAGATCTGCCCTGTGGGATTGATGGACCCTCCCTGTCATTGGCAGTCCTTGATCTTGCACAGTTTCCCGAGGGGTTTTGGGTGGCTGACAATGAGCAGCTCTGCCCTTTAGCCCTCTCAGTGCTGGTAATTAATTGCCAAGCTGGTGGATGTCCTCACCTCACCTGGATCTCAGCACAAGGGAAAAAGCCTACCTGAAAAAGCTGAATATTCAAAAAAAGCTCAGGTTATGTACCAGAAAATTAATGCAAAAACACACTGCACTGGAAAATGTATGCGGGAAGAGAGGCATACAGCAGGGTAAATAACATCAACAAAGCCCAGGAACATCAACTAAGAAAAGAAAAGTAAGAAACAAGAAAAAAAAAAAAGAAACAAGAAAAAAAAAAAGAAAAAAAAAAAAAAAAAGAGAAAAAAAAAAAAAAAAAAAAAAAAAAAAAGGGGAAAAAAAAGAAAAAAAAAAAAAAAAAAAAAAAAAAAAAAAAAAAAAAAAAAAAAAAAAAGAAAAAAAAAAGAAAAAAGAAAAAAAAAAGAAACAAGAAAAAAAAAAGACAAAAAAAGAAAAAAAAGAGAAAAAATAAGAAAAAAAAAGAAAATAAGAGGGGAAAAAAAGGAAAAATAAGAAAAAAAAATTAAACCAGAGAATGAAGAGACCTACTTGTACTTCATATGGGAATGGAAAACTTGTGCTGTGATATGGACAGGAATAGTGACAAACAGGTGAAACCAACAGTAAATCTATTACTACTAGAAATAGTAAACTTTCTGAAAACTACATTTTTTTCTTCTCTTGCTTTTGACACGAGACAGATGAAATTCAAACAATAATTTGGCTTAGCATTGCCCACTGATCCTGACTGGAATACAAGCAGGGCCCTGTACCCCACTGATAACAAGCACACTTGATGTTTCAACAGGGCTGCAGTTTCACAAAGAGGGAGGAAAAAGAACAGGTAAATCTAAATTTATCTCTCGAGTTTAGAGAAGTCAAGCAAAAAAAAAAAAGTGAATGAAAGCAGTGTGAGGTTTTTATATTATCTTATTATTGATTATCACAGTTTCACCACACAAGGTTTGGTCAGAACAAATCAAATCCCCCAGTGGCAGATTAAATGATTCTGTCTCTTCTCTGATTTAGTTTCCTCTTAAAGAAATTGGCAGTTAACAGTGCCGTAAATAGCTCCTGTCTCCAGACTGGCTCTTCTTTCCAGTCCACCAGACACTACAGAATAAAAACCTTTTTTTTATCTTTTCAAATTCTTCCTCCCAGGGTGGGTTCCTGCTGCACATGCAGTAAAGCCAGCAAGCTTGAGCACACAGCCAAGGAGGAAAGCATTTCCTCTGCATTTCTGAATTTTCTCCTTTTCAGTGAGAATTTCTTCACAGAAAAGGTTCTCAAACACTTGGATACGTTGCCCAGGGATGATGAATTTGTGATTCTAAAATGAAGTCAGTGGCCTGGGTAAGTTAGATTAGGAATTTTAAATAGAGCCAGAATTTTAAATTAAGCCAGTTTTTGAAGACCGGCATGAAAAATTTCAAGTACTTACAGTAAAAATTAATTAATGGGGAAGGGGATTGTTGTTTAATTTATGCCATATCACTAGATTTTTCTTATTTCAAGAAAACACAAGGATGTGAGAGGTTATTCTCCCTTTGTTAAAGATTCATAATTGCACTGAAGTGAAGGCTGAGAAAGTTCTAAAGGCAGCAAAAAGAAAAGAATAAGGTGGTCTGAGGAGCAACAAACATGGAAAAATGAGAGGCTCTTTCTTTCCTACCCAAGCCCACCTTAAGGGTATAAAGCAGGAGGTGTACATGGGAGAAACAGGTAAGAAAAATGCTGGCAAAACTGGAAACAGGCAAATATCTTTTGTTTTCATTTTCACTCAGTTGTGTTACTAAATTACTGCTCTGACACTTTCTTGGGACACAACCTCTGCTTTTCTCAGGCTGCCTTCAGCCTTCAGAAGCTCAAAAAATGCAGTAGCAGCACCAGCTTTATTGACAGCAGTATTAGCTAGAGGTGAACTTGCTAAGGAAATTATACCTACAGAATGTCTATGTGCTCCTACTTTCCACCCTTCCTTTAGTAAGTCTTGTTGGCCAAAGGCAGTGGACAAATTCACAGAGAACAAAACGTGCCCTTTACCCACTTGTAGAAAGACTAGAACATAAATTTAAGCCTTCCACACCAGTTAAGGCCATGGCAGAGAGACAACACAAACACCTTAACAGAGACAAAATGAGGTGCTGATGCCCTGTTAAACACCTGAGAAATCAACCAGAAGACACAAACCCAGAAGAAACCAGATGTCTTCAGGGGAGAACTCTTCAGCTGCTCACTGAAGCTCCAGCTTACAAAACCATCCATCCTTGATTCTGTAAAGCCCATGGCAAGTATTTCATACAGCAAAAAGTCAGCAGAGTGACTTACCACGGGCACTGGTGGCTGAAGGGAAGCAGCAGCTCCATGAGCAGCTCGCCAGAGCCCCCATCACCACTGCCAGAACCAACCTGACTGCTTGCCCTGCAGCCATCGCCCTCGCCCCCACCTAGGGCTGCTTTCAGCAGTTTGTTTAACCTTTGCCCCCAGCCTTCCCTCCAGCCACACCTGAGCACACCTGAAAGGCTCCTCAGGTGCAGGCAGTTGGACAAATCCCTTACAGCACCTGGGGTGCTGCTCTGGCAGAACCGAGGCTCTGGCTCGTGGTACAGACTGCTTTGGCCGGCGACCAGAAGCTGAGAGGCATTTCCTCCATGTCGAGGAGGTTTGCAATAGTCAGGTTCAGGGATAATCTTGAGACAAGTGACCTCAGTGGTTTTAAAGCAAGGAACATGCACCCTCTGCTGCCAAGACCACAGAAAGGTTTGGGTCAGAAAGGTAAAGATCATCTGCAGCTCCCGGCCATGGGCACAGACACCTCCACTAGCCCCATTTGCTCAGAGCCCCATCCAGCCTGGCCTTGGACATTGCCAGGGATCCAGGGGCAGCCACAGCTTCTCTGGGCAACCTGTGCAGGGTCCCTCGGGATGGGGTCCTGTCCTTCGGGTGTGACAACTCCGCTTTAGTGTCACCTGCAAACTTCCTGAGGCTGCACTCGATCCCTTTGACTACATCACTACAAAAGGTATTATACACCACAGGAGCCAGTATGGACTTGCAAGGGACACCATGGTCCCCGATGTCCATCAGCACAGTGAGCTGCTGACCGCTGCCCTTCGGATGTGCACATGCAGAAAACTGAAGGGAGGTATTTAATGGCTTCTTAATCAGTTATATGGGCCCACAGGATGAATGTTGGGCAAGGAAGTTCCGGAAGAGCTGGGTGGAAAACTGGGCTTGGGATTTGCTAAGCAGCAGCTCCGACTACTGGCGATTCAGTGCAGGCCAAGGCTGTGGCTATAGGGGCAAAGCGATGGACACACATTGCTATAGATGTTTCTCCAGCTGTGAACTCCGTACCCTGCTCCAAAACAGAATCCCAACAACGAAATCCCTGACGTTCCCTAGTGACGGATGAGAAAAGCAATTTCCATCCTGTAGTTTGCAACATGCCCAACTGATGTTACCATCTTCCTAAGCTTTTCCAAGAAGGAATGGTGCTTAGGGAGTGAGTCCCAGGCTGTAAGTCATTACAAGGAGCACACCATCACTGTTCTCAGCTCTGCCACCAGCATCCCTTTGCTCTTTTGTCAGTGCCCTTCACTTTCTGCTCCCCAAACCCAAAGAAGTTGCAGTAATAATTTGGATCACTTTAAATGGAACAGATCCTCTGATCTCCCTCATTTCAGAATCGTATCCATGTGCCTTTCTTAGGGCAGAGGGAAAGGAAGAAGAAATAACAGCAGGGAGAGAGAGGAAACTACAGAATAGTTACTGCCTGCATGAGTGCTCCTCTCAGCCATTAAAATCTGCCCTCTGATCAACTGGAGAAACCTTTAAGCTTTTCTCAGCCTCGAGAAAAGGAGGCTCAGGGGGGACCTTCTGGCTCTGCACAACTCCCTGGCAGGACGGTGCAGCCAGGCTGGGGTGAGGCTCTGCTCCTGGGTTAAGAGACAGGACAAGAGGAAACAGCCTCAAGCTGTGCCAGGGGAAGTTCAGGTTGGACACCGGCAAGAATATTTTCCTGGAAAGGGTGGTCAGGCACTGGAAGGGACTGCCCAGGGACACTGTGGAGTCCCCATCCCTGGAGGTATCCAGAGAATGACTGGAGATGGCACTCAGTGCTCTGGGTGATCAAAGACTAGACTCAACAATCTTGGAGGTCTTTTCCCCCCTTAACAACTCTATGGATTACAGCAGTGCTGTACTCAGGGCTCTATTACAAAATAAAGGAGCTGCTTCAGAAGGGTAGCTAAACAGAAATCACAGCATAGCTTCTGCAAGGTGGGAAGGGGAAGTGCTGTGTAAGGCAAAGTATTGTGGTGTGATGCTCCACTTTACCCACATTCCTGATGTGGAACAGCTGCTTCAAGTAAATTTCTTATGGATATTCACCCCTTTCCCACTCTCTAATGGCTGTCTGAATTAAGATGCTGTAGGAGAACTCTGGGGTGCAAATGGAAAAGCTGTGCTTTGAATGGGGCAGGGGGGAAATAAATAAATCACTGCACCATGGTAAACATTCTGAGAACTGGCACCTCACATTCCAACACTGCCCTTGCCAGCTTTTCCTGCAGCACTCTGCCATCTGAAAATGGAAACAGGTCATCAGCCACACAGGGCTACCTGATAATTGCATCTCTCTGTACTCTTGTGAAGCAGCTCAGGAACACAGCTGCTTTCATAGCAGGATGTGAGCAACATGCAGTAAACCAAGATCAGGGCCACACTTATCAAATGAGTGCTAATGAGATTAGAGAGGTAGGGTCTGACAGAGAAAAGCTGGCAGTCAAAAATAACACAAGTTGAGGCTCAAATCACTAACAACATGCACTTTACTTCCAGTTCATCCTAGCTTTTGAGCTGGCAGATTTTTTTAAAAGCACTGAACTTATGTTATCAGAAGAAAAATAAGCAATCCATGAGAGCCAAATTGCATACTTCCTTCGAAGGCAGGATCAAAAAACTCACACCATCACAAGAGCCCACCTCTATCTCACAGAGCAAACGTTAGCAGCAGCAGTTTTGATGTAGAACAACAAAATGTGGAAGCTCTTGAAATTTGAGAAACACTTTGCCCAGGAGTTCCACAGTAGTTTGGCAATACAGAAACAGTGAGAGATTCTGAGGGAGCTGGGGGTGTTTAACCTGGTGAAAAGGAGGCTCAGTGGAGACCTTGTTCTCTGCAACTCCCTGAAAGGAGGCTGGCACTTCATTTAAGAGATGTGTTCAGGGCAGAAAACCAAGTTCAGGAGAGTCAAAAACTTAAAACCTGAGCTTTGTCTGAGATCTCATAACCTGGATAGGTGGCATTACCAGCAATCCCTACCGGAAAGGTCACGTTCTGGGCAACCTAGCCCTGAACTGCAACACTCTTGAAATCATTTGAGCACCTAAAGCACAGTGATATATTTGCTTTGAGAGCCAAAGGAGAAAGGGACAAGTGTTAAGGCACATTCCCTCTAGTCCCAACCTTCAAAACACTGCAGTGCTCACCAGCTAAGCAATCATGTTATTCGCCTTTGTGTCAGAGAGAAAATCTGCGTTGCAGAGACAGTCCCCCCCTTAACTGAAAAGACAACACTG
Source organism: Oreocharis arfaki (assembly GCA_013398015.1). Lineage (NCBI taxonomy): Eukaryota > Metazoa > Chordata > Aves > Passeriformes > Paramythiidae > Oreocharis > Oreocharis arfaki. Next base: position 22,503 of record VZRR01009045.1, on the reverse strand, counting down.
GTGAAATCCAGTTTACATGATTAATACATTTTACTCAGTATGTACACAGTTCTCCAAAGAAGTTGGGTCATCCAAAGGCAGTTTAGGAAGCTTCAAGTATCCCCCTTGCCAGCTGTTACATGGGATACGTCTTTGGCTTTGCTTCCTCCAGCTCAGCATCCAACCAGCGGAACCTGCGGTGACGGCGCAGGACTTCGATGGCTTTTTGTTCCAGGGGGGCTGGTTCAATCCCCAGCTCTTCAAAACCAGGCAGGTCAGGAAATGTCATGTCTGTTGTGTGAAACTGCAACGAGAATGGGGAGGGTAAGGGGAAAAAAATAAGATAATTGACTTGAAATGAACAGCATTACACCCAAAGCAATCATTCTCCTGCCAAAAGAAGTAGAGGAGGAAGAAAGATTCAAACAGAACAGTGGCATAATTGCACAAGGTCTTGAATACCAACACCTTCAACAGGAGGTACAGGTATTCTGCATCCTGCAAAAAGTCCTTCAGGCTTTAATTCAGGAATAAATACCAGTGAGACAGACAAGAAGTGTCTTCCTTTTCTCTCCATACATTATCAGGGAGGTTACTGCATCGCAACCACAGAATTATGCAGAACTCCAAGGGCAGACTTGAACTCAAATTATGGATATTCTGCTTTGTCAAGAAAATGTGTGTTGAATCATCACCTCTGGTAGATTGTTTTGCTCTGTTTATGGTTTAGAACACGGTTCTGTACAGGACAAATAGGTAATTCTATTACCATATCTGCAACCTGTATGAGTTAAATCTTAGAAAACAAGGATTTCTCTTACACTGTTGTTCCTCAAAAGGCCTTTTAAGTCAAATATATCTAATATTATATACATTATTTAAGGAAGAAAAGCTTGGAAAGAGGAACAATCAGACCCAGAACTGACATGGAGAAACTCCCTCTTACACTACCTATGCTACAGCTGACTTGCAGCAGTTTTAGTGATTTGGTGCAGGTTTATTTTATGAAATGTAACTCAAGAAACTACAAAGGCAGCTGGAAGAAAGGTTTTTGGAGATGCTGCAATTCTATCCTGGGGAACAATCAAAGTAGTCTACTGATACTATGTTGTAACAAAATATACTGAAATTCCAGTGCGGCAAAACAGCTGGGAGAGTCACTCCATAATTCCGAAAGCAGAACTTTTAGAGAATGTACGTGACTATCTTTGCTAGCCTACAGATACACCACATTTTGACATTAATACTTGTCAATTCTTACTTTTTCCTTGCTTGCACTTGGCTTTTTGCAACTTATTTCTCCACCCCCACTGAAACACTCTGAGAAGTCAGGAATAAACATGAAGTGGCAACATTCTCCCAAGAAACACTCGAATGTTAAGAGAGATTTTGGAATGTGTGCAAGGTGTCAGTTCAACTTCAGCTGTTAAGAACACCATTCTCTGGATGATGGAAGTGATTTTGGTGCATCTAGAGGTATATAAACTGATAAGGGTGGGGAGCACTACCCCCCATCACTTTGCTCATCCAACCTTTACTTTTCAACTTCAACATCCAACCTCTTTCTTTTCAACTCCACATGTTTTTGGGAATGCAAAACTACAAGTGGGGGAGTTACAAATGCAAAATGAAACACTTCCCAAGAGGGATTTTTGGCTGGTCACACACTTACCCGATCCACCTTGTCCCGTGTCAACCACGGTTCAAATGGATTCATCTCAAAGAATCTTGCAACGAAACTGTGAACAGAAGAAATATTGCAAAAGTGCAGTCATTTATCCAGATACACTGAAGATAACAAGATCTGGTAAAATTACTTCAAATTGAATAGACAGTGAGCAAGAACTTGTTCTGAAGTTGTTCTTGCAAGCTCTGAGTTCATGAAAGCATTGAATGTGCCAGCCACCCAGTTCTTAACTGTGTTTCTGGTAATTAACTGTTCCTGAATTATTGGATCTCGTATTATTTTACTTTAGATGGAATGGAGATGCAGACCTCTACAAGTCAAAATGAGCATTAGTGGGTGAGGAAAGTAAACCCCACATCTAATTCCCCACACTCCAGAGGGCTCAGTCTTGCCCCAGCCTTTCATCCAAACTCTGTTCCCTGCCAGTGTAGGCAGCAATCCAATTAGTCACGAAGCTGGATTCAATGCCTCCAGGAGAAAACACACTTGCTGACAACTAAATGAGTTATCAGCCACACAAACAAGCTGGTGGAATCTGGAGCAATCTATAAAAAGGGTGAGGATTAGGGTATCTGCAGTTTTCAGAAATGAAGTTTCCCTTTAAAGAAAGGAAATCTGACAGGGGAAAGAAAATAATGCTACAGCTCTTGCTCAGTGTCTTGGGGCCAAGAGGACAATCTTTTACTGAACAGGCAGAACCCCTTGCTGAAGTGCTCACCTGGCAGATTAGGGTGTCACTGAGTTACTGCACATAAACACAACCAGGCTCATCTGTGCCTTTCAGGTGCATTCTTTTCTCAAAAATATGAAGTATCACTTAATTTAGCCCATAAACAAAAAAGCAAAACATGGACTGCAGCAAATGTGAATAAAACTATGAAGCACCCACAGAGCACCTTTTTAACAAGCTGCTCTGGGTCAGCTGAGCCATGCAATAACCTGGGGCCTCTTGCAGCTAATACAGGAACAGCCACAACAGTTTAGGATGTTCTAAGCATTTTCCATCCATGGATCCAATGCTGAGCCCTAGTGGCAGAAGGGTTCTACCTCTGGTGACTGATTTCGTTTATTAATTTGCATTGTACTAAAAATGAAGAGGACCAGGATGCCAAATAATAACAGAGTTCCATCATGCTGAGGGCAACTTCTGAAATGACATTTACGGGAGTAACTCTGGGGTAGCTCTTCAAAAAGATGTGATTATGCCCCAAGGATCAAGCCCAGGCTCAGATTTATACTGATCTCCTTCATGCACTCTTACTACCCTCGGTGCATGTGAACAGCCTGCTGTAGTCAGCTGAAGTGATGCTTCACCTTTCCCTTCCTGCCTGCCCACTTAGCACCATCTTCTAAAGATGTCACTGCTCTCCTATCACAGACAAAGAAATGCTTGCTCACAAGCACACTGCTCAAACTGTCAGGCCAAGATCCCAGTACAAATTTACCTCCAACACTGACTCAAACTCATAAAAAGGACTGAACTAGAAAGTCAGTCCATGCCCACACCCACCTTTTACCTCTCCTCTGCTTCCAGGGTGGCAGTGCTTACCAGACTGGAAGGACAGCTGACAGTAGCAGTTCCTTAAGATTGTGCACAAAAATCTGTCAGGGCTTCCAGTCAGGAGCATTCACCCAGATTTTCCCTGTGGTATTATTAAAAATCATTCAGTTTGCTACTAATTTTATCGAATTAGGACCTTTTGCTACTTCTTGACTCAGCAAAGCCATTCAATCACAGAATCACTTAGGCTGGAAAAGACCTACAGGATGATCAAGTCCAACCTTTGCTGATCACCACCTTGACAACCAGACCAGAGCACTGAGTACCATGTCCAGTTGTTTCTTCAACACCTCCCTGGGCAGCCCATTCCAATGTTCCACCACCCTTTCTGTGAACAAATTCTTCCTGATGTCCAACCTGAGCCTCCCCTGGTGCAGCTTGAGGCTATGTCCTCTCAAGCTGTCCCTAGATGCCAGGGAGAAATGACTCTGGAATAAACAGCTATGTTAAGCTCACTGCAAGCAAGCATTTCATGTACCTGCTCATCAAATGCAGGCCTGTCCCCGAGCTGAAGGCTCCAAACTGGCTAACAAGTACCTCAAGAAAGGCAACTTCAGCAACCCCACCATGATAAATAACAACTGGGCAGAGTAAATAACCCATGCAACAATTATTTATGCTCCTGTGCTGCCAAGAGCTTACTGAATTAGGGTCCCACTTACTGGTAGAGAGGCCGTGGAAGCGGGTAGGGAATGAAGGGGTGGTGGGAAACGGTGTAGATGTACTCGACCATGTCATACAGGAGGTACCGGTGAGGGCTGAAAGGGAAAGCAGCAACCATCACACCTCAGTCAGCGACAGTTCAATATTTGCAGCAAGAGGAAAAAAAAAACAATTTAAAACCCTCTATCCCTAAGGCTACAAAAAGCCTGTTTCTTCAATCCAAATAATTTGTCAGCAAGGATTCCCCTGGGGCTCACAGGGAGCAGGCTAATCCTGGAGGACTGCAGCCTGTGGAAGGGCCCATCCTGGAGCTGGGGAAAAGCATGGAGAAGAAGTGGCAGAAAGGAACAGTGGCCATCACAACAACCACACTGGATGAAATGTATTCTGTGTGGGCTGAAAGCACACCTTAATCTGCCTCCTCCATGCTGACTCCAGCTCTGAACTCAAGATTTCCAGCACTGTGCCAGGAGTTTGTACAAGCCCACTTGGAAGCCAGAAAGCAAAAGGAAAATTAAGGATGCTTTATTAACAAGACATCCCATCTTTGGTAGGAAATGGCTGCAGGGAAACTGATTCACTTGCCTTTACTTGATCCAAGTAAAGTATACTGAATACAAGAACATATTACTTTATTGAAAAGCAAGAAGAAGAGCTAAGATGAATTGCCCCAAAAATGCCTTCCCCCCTCTCAAGATGGAGAGAAGGAAGCAGTCAGTCTCCCATTCACCCACCTAAGAGTAACACAAACCATTGGGAATTCCCATTCCTTTCTTGTTCAGATTCTGCCTTGGCATTTTAGGCTCTCTAGATGGCTCAGACTGAGCTGTCAGGTATCTCCCTTGGCTTCCCAGGCAATTTGCTGCTATCCCAGAACATTCTGAAAAGCTTCATGTCACCACAAGAGCACACTGCTGAGCAGTTTGATAAACCCAACATCTCAAGATTCCAAGGTCTGAGGTCACAGGCATGAAAACTGAGCCTTCAACTGACATGTTCCCCAGAAAAGTTCAGAGAGATCACAGAATCATGAAATGGTTTGAGTTGGAAGGGACCTTGAAAACCATCTCATTCCAACCCCTGCCATGGGCAGGGACACCTCCTATTATCTTAGGGTGCTCAGAGCCCCATCCAACCTGGCCTTGGACACTGAGAGGGATGGGGCAGCCACAGCTTCTCTGGGCAACCTGTAAATCCAGTCTCTATCTGCCTCTAACCCATTCTAATTCCAGGTGGTTTCCACACAGCTTTACCAGAATTTCCCCCAAATCCATACTGGCTAGCATGTTTCCCAAGCTGCCTATTTCTTTGTGTGCATATACATCACATGAAGTGCAACGGGGCCCAGATTAGGATTTTCAGAGTATTCACAGTAACAGCTTGAGCCATTTTTCCTCCCAAAAAGGAGGTGGAATTTATTGCAGCTCAAGCTGTGTGCATGCATGGAGAAATTAAATGTACTGTGCAGCATGCCAAAAAATGACACCAAAAAGAAGTACTACAGCTAATCAGAATCAGAAAACATGACCTACCCAGCCAAGGCATATGTTTTTCCTTTTGCATCAGGATTCTTAATTGCATTAATAATTGCCTTTGCTACATCAACCACCTGTAAGGAACAAATTCAGACAGTTACCAAGAGAAAACAAGAATACATGCACAAACTCCTCTTTCAGAGGTGGTTTACAAACCAACACATCCACCCACTGAGGAGCTGGGATTGGGATTTTATGGAAAACTTACATAGACTGGTTGCTTGACTGTTTTCTTGCCCAGAGCAATAAGAGGAACACCACCAAACCAGCGCATGTCTGACAGAAAAAGAGAGAATATCTGGGAATCCTTTCAGTACCAGAAATAACCAAGACATTTCACACCACACTGAGTGTGGATTTCTTCTGAAACTGACTTCACTTTAAAAAATAAATAGAATTGGGAAGAATTCCCAGTCAATTGCAGCAACATTTTTTTCAGCACACATTTAATTTCTGTATTAACAGCAGTGGGAAGGCTTCATTTGCTGTTTATACATAGAGTGGATCAGACATAGCTCAACTTTGCAAGAGAAAAACTGGTTCCACTCTGTCCTGCGTAGCAATTTCGTTGGTGATCCAACAGACATTACTGGAGCTTCTGAGCCCAAAACAACTCAGCAGGATTTTTACATTTGATCAGCTTGACAAACTACTTTGAGGGTTAACATGACAAGACCTCAGGTGAGAATAATCTAAATAAATAACCCAGTAGTACACCCCCCCCCAAAACAGAATGATAACAAAAATAAAAACAAAGAGCAACATCTAACTAGATTGAGAAAGAATTCTGTCAAGAGGTGAGAATTTATGTTTCTATGTTTCCCACACATTCCTGATAAAAACACACCTGTCTGCTTTCCAGAAACAAATCCCATTTTCCCTCTGATCTCTACAGGCAGTTGCACAAATCATGCATGTGTTTATTATTCCAACAGCACATACTTGCATAATGATTGAGAAATCGGTCCTCTCTCCCAAACATCTCAGAGGGCTTCAAAATGACAGCATCTGGAAATTGTTCCCTCACTGCCTCCTCTCCAACAGCCTATCAATTAAAACAAACACATTCATTAGATCCATGCTGAACCAAGCAGAAGTGGATGCTTTTCATCACAGAACACATCCTTGACTACAGAACTGAAAGAAATGACACCATCAGTAGCACAAAAATGATTTATATCTAAGCCATGTCATCCTTGGGATGCTGCACTAAGATAGAGGTCTCATGGAAAGTCCGAACACTTCTCAGCTGCAGAAAACAGTCTTTAGTAAATTCATACACTGATTTCCTTCAAACAGACCCAGCTGGGGGAAAAAATCAAACCCAAACCAAACACAAAGTACATTCTCAGGAAATATATTTAAGTGGATTGCAGACTTACTTTGTTCCTGAGGTATTTGGAAGGACTCTTCATGTTAGCATTCAGGTGAGAGATATGAATGAATTTTTCCACACCGGTTTCCTTACTTATCTGTGCAATGCTTTGAGGAATAGTTACAAATTCATCTTCAAATTTGAAGTTTCTAAAGCAAGACAAAACCCAAATGTTACTTTAAGAGCAATCAACAATGGCTGCCAAGCAGCCAAAAAGCAGTCATTACATATTACTTGAATGTATTATCAAAAACCTATACTGACACTCCTTGTTAGAAACAAACTTTCCCTTCATGATGGACTCTTCATATAATAAAAATGAGAGGCAAGTGAAATTGCAACTGTAATCTTCAGTTTTAGCTTCTCTGCTTTTTCACCCAGTAAGATTAAGTCAGTATGAAAAATCCTCTTGCCCTCTTGTCTGTGACAAATAGAAAACTCCCAGTGAAAATGAAAACAGGTTATTAAGAGAAGCACTCCTGCATCTTGAACTCTGAGCAAGGCTGTGGTTTTTATGAAACCTGTTCAAAATTTGCCTAATTTGACACACTTAATTGCACTACAAAGAAGCTCAAAATTTCTGAGCAGCACAAGTCAGGGCAGATGCTTGGCACAGGGGAAGCAGACAAAAACAAACCAGAGAACACAGAAGTGCTCATGCAAATGGAAAAACAATTTGTCAGAGCATTTAGAACCATTTCAGAGCTAAAAGGGACTTCTAGGACAAGCAAGAAGAAATCCTCCCCTCACTGTACAACATTTAAGGGGCCCAAATTAGGGGGTTATACTGTAAACCAGTTTGGTATCTGATCAAGAACAATATAGAAGCTCTGTCTCCAAGCAGAACTGAAATTATAGCCTGTCAACAATCTCAAAATTCTTTCCAAATATCCAAAGACTGCAAGAAAGAGAATTGGCTGCTCATGTCATAATATTGTCCCTGTAAGCACCCCTGCATCTGGACCATTTGCTTTGGCTAACAAACATCTTATCCAAACACCTCTCTCTGTGTCCTTATCTCCTCCCACAGATCTTCAGTGGACTCCCACTGGAGTCCAAAGAAAGCCTTAAAAATACAAAGTTATTTTTGAGCCTTCAATAACTAATCTGATCCTGGGAACCATCACTTCTGTTCTGCTCACCAAAATAGATTCAGAAACACGCGAGAACGAACAACATCCCTCCTGTAACCATGGAGTTTCAAACAACATAGTACACACAGAGGAGCCTGGATGAGTACATGGGCAAGGAGGAAAGTATTTCATGGCAGGCTTTGCTCTTTTTGACTGATCTCTCCATCTAATCCATCTTTTCTTTTCTTCCTGCCCAAGTTTTGTACAGGCTTTGGGATGATTACAATGGTTCTCTGACCTCGTGTTTAACAAACCAGAGAACTTGGTCTCAGGGTTTCAGCACCACCACTGCTACCCACATGCATCAAATACGTGATTAAAACATTTGTGCCACACAGTGGCTAAGTTCTGTAATGTCCAAAAGTTTTAAACATGGACCAAAACTTGTCTGTTTGAATCTACTGAAACTGTCCAGAGAACAAAGTTTGGGGATCTTTACCTAGAACGAAACTTTCTCTTGCTGTCCTCACACTTCCTTCTAACAATAAAAGAAACTGTCTTTCATATAAATCATACTTTTTACACAAGTCCAGAAATTTTGAACATCAAATAGCTATTCATAAAAAAAAAAAAGCAACAAAAGTATTAGGTTTGTAAACAGAGATGAAACTGATAATTATATTTGTTTCTGTCTACTATAAGAGCAAAATTATGCACCATATAAAGGCAAATCTCACCATTCAATTTTTGTCTGGCAGTTCTGCACATGGCTTTAAATAAAGTGGACATAATTGCATGAACACACACAGAAGAGGAGGCTGTTAACAGGTATTTTTAACCTTAGACACATATGGGAATTTTTTAATGGATTTCAGAAAGGAACTACTCTTAGGAATTGTTATGTAAAAATGCTTCTGTGGCTAATACTGTCTGTGCCAAAATTCTGTCAAGGAGTGATGTTATTAGTCATAATCTTCAGCACTTTCCATTAGCTATTCCTGTTCATGGTTTATTCTAGCAGGCTACAACTCATCACTATGTCCAAGGGACAGGATGAAATCTTACTTCTGTAATAATGTAAATACAAACATGATTTAAACATGAATTTAATATAAATAAAATGTCAATGTAAATATAAGTATAAGAAATTGGTGAGGCTCTGTCATCTATAGGAAGGCACTCAGGGAACATCTACAGGGTGTGTGAAAGCAGCACATTTGAATTTTCTGACAGAACAGAAGTCATACACTGGAAAATTTTGGAAAGAATGCACTTTTCTAGAGCAGATCACAACCAGGACTGGAGTTAACCATTTCAAGAAATTTTATATGCAAAATTTTGGGGTTGCCTTTTCACAGAAGCCAAGAACAATGGTAACATCACTGCACACACATGCTGTAAAACGTGGCTACAATACCTGGTGCAAATCTATCATATACAGGAAAAGAAAAAAAAAAGGAAAATTACTTTGTTTCCCATTCCTTTCCAATAAGATTAATGACCACATTGCTGTGTTCCACGGCTCTTCGGATGGAGTCTTTGTCCCTACAGTCCCACTCCTGCAAGCAGAGCACCAAATATGAGATAATGTGTAAACAGGCATCATCAGAGCAAGCTCTTCCACCACATCCCCATTTAAAGCTAAACAACAGCTGGAGCGGGGTCTTTGAGAAGGATTAAGAGGCTGCCCTGTGCAGCCAGGGCTTTGTGTTTGATCTCAAGCCAGACTCACCATGAAGACAAGCTGCCCCAGGTCACCCATGGGCCGCAGGTACATCAGGTCATACTGATCACAGCGATAGGGGATGATGACTTGAGAGCCAATGCGACCTAAAGGGCCACAAAAACCCCGAAGTTTCAAACAACTGCATCACTTTAAGTAGATGAACTTCTAAATAAACAAAGCTCCCTTTTTTCTCCTGGCATTAAAGCACTACAATTAGACATAGGTATCTTGAACACATATCTGCAAAGCTAAAAGTAGAACAGAACTAAGGCTCTTCTTGAACCTACCTAATTGGAATTCTTAAACAGGATTCTGTCTTTAATATTTAGGCTAGTAAGACAAAATACTGAAGCTTGTTAAAAAACAACAACAAAACGGTGTGTCCTGTAAACATAGCACAAGACTTAAAAAATACAACACCTACAAGGATATTTACATTTTTTAAGTTGCATGAAAAGAGAGAGGGGAAAAAAAGCAGCATCAGTTATTTCTCCAAAATTTAAATTCAAAAGGGCAATTTTAAAGAATTCCAATCAAACTCCAGCAAACCTTTTAGTAAAATGTCCTAATAAGGCTAAAACCAGAAGAATCAAATACATGCTGTGGCTCTCCTCAGATTTGCATTCTACAAAGGAGTACAACTTTTTTTAATGACCTTAACCTTCAAAAGCTCCAAAATCTCCTTGATTAAAACTCTTTTTACTACTTGTCACATGCTGGAACTTCAGCAGACCAAACATTCTGCAGAACACTTTTAAGACCCAAAATGCCTCCTACATCACCCTGCAACCTAAAGACTAATTAGTTTCGTTGAACAATTTTTTTGGTTGACTTTTTAATTAGTACTCCTGGCGAGCATTACCTAAGCGGTTGACAACGTATCGTCCCAGGAAACCCGTGGCTCCAAAGACAGTGGCCACAATGCCACTGACAGAGGATCTTCCACTTCTCCCATGAGGGATCACGGCGTGATGGACCTGCCGGTGCTGCTGCAACACCGACGGTGCTGCAGTCAGGACAGAAATTCCATGGCCTGCAACACGGAACGGGAGAGAGTTTGGGACATTAATTGGGATTCGGCACTGCTAACTTACAGCTTATGTTGGTTTTCTCATCACAGATCCTTCTTCTCTAATATCCCACGTGGAGACTCCTGATGGGCTGTTTCAGAGAAATCTGGAGACATCAGAGGGGAGCAGGCCTGGGAAGCTTTGGGTAAAGTCAAGCACCAAACTGAGAAAGGGAAGGAGCGGACAAAGGTTATCAGCCCCGAAACAACAAGTAAAGCTTACTGCGAGTTTAAGGTGAAGCAAGAAAAGAATACTCAGTAAAACTATAAAATACAGCAGAGAAAACAATCGTCCTGCATCATAGTTCTGGAGTGAGGAGACAGAGAGTGATGCAAAGAGCCACATCCATGATTTTTGGGATACTGCCTCAAAGCTGCTCCTTTCAAGGAGGTAGGAAAACTTGGGAGCCATGGAAACAAGACATCATTAGGATACTGATATGCAAGAGCATGTGGTGACAGGACAAGGGGGAATGGCTTCACACTGACAGAGGGCAGGTTTAGATTGGATATTGGGAAGAAATTGATCCCTGTGAGGGTGGTGATGCCCTGACACAGGTTGCCCAGAGTGGCTGTGGCTGTGCCATCCCAGGCAGTGTCCAAGGCTGGGTTGGATGGAACTTGGAGCAAGCTGAGATAGTGGAAGGTAACACCTGCACACTGAATAAGGTTTTATCCCAATGTGGTTAGGAAGTACCAGTTACACAGGGGCACTGACGCTGCAGCCACAATGTTCAGAAGATCAAACGGATAGGGTATGTTGAGGCATAAATTATATTCTGTTCTATCAGCTGGCAGAACTCAAAGCAGACAATCCAACCAGACTTCAGTGCCTGAAAGAGTTGTTCCTCTACCCAAAAGTCTGTCTACCCCTGTTCTCTCCATACCCCACAAACTGGTAAAGGATACTGCATCTCCAATTTTGTCCTGAAAGGCAGTCTGACAGCCACTTAAGTAAATAAGTAACACATACAGACTTGAACTTTTCCATTTTTCATACTATGATGGAAATCATGCTTCAGTTGGCAGATAGAAACAGCACAAAGTAAGATATTTTGTACTCTAAAGGTAGGTACATGACTTCCTAAAAGGCATCTCTCCTACAAAATAAGTCCAAGCTTAAACTGAGCAGGGTTTCTGTCTTCAAGGGACCTTTCCATTCCTGAAACAGAGAGCTCAAGACCAACTATGAGAAAGAAGGAAAAACCACTCCAGTGTCTTCACCCATTCTTGTGCTTTCCTAATAACCAGGGGTTTGCTATGGAATTTATTTTTCAGGAAACACAGAGTCACAGAAAAATGTTTGGGTTCTTTACAACCGGCAAGATTCCTTCAAGTATCCAGAAAAAAAAAAAAAAGGGTATATGGTATGCTGAAGTGGTGAAGAGAAAGTTTAATGAGACATACTCCTCAATACTTTGCTTACCTACATTTCTTTTTCTCAAGGTTTATTTAAAAAAACTAAAAACACAATAGTCATAGTCATAAAATTAGAACTCCCTCTGTTGCTTTTAGACAGGAACACCTTTCAGTTCTTACAATACAAACCCTAAATTCAACAAGATTTCAGTCCACTGTGAGCATCCGTTGGAAAAAGTATTATTAAACAGATCAACCCATGGAAGAACACCATGAAAGTTTAAAAATAAATAAAAATTTATATCTTTCAACTACTCAGTGGCTTTATTTCTGCAAAAATTATTGGTGGCAGGCTCTTCATAATGCTATCACTATCATACTAACAAATAATACCTAACTACTGTTTTGTACTCTCCCATCTTTGGGTACACACCTGCTGTGCTTGCCTTACACTGCAAGGTGTTCAGTGAGGAACATCTTTCCTTGCTCCATAACTGTGAGGTCTGTCTGCCATAAATTATCACCAGCTATGCTTATGTGCCAAACCACTACTATAAACCTGCTTCAAATTCCATTTCCCAGAGAAGCTGTGGCTGCCCCATCCCTGGCAGTGCCCAAGGCCAGGCTAGATGGGGCTCTGAGCAACCTGGGATAGTGGAAGGTGTCCCTGCCCATGGCAGGGGGTGGAACTGGATGATCCTTAAGGCCCTTTCCAATCCCAATCATTCTGTCATTCTACGAATCAAATATCCACAGTGAACTCAAATCACCTTTTTCCCTACCCAAAAGTTCGTGTATCCCTGTTCTCTCCCAAGCCCACGACCTGGAAAAAGATACCACATCTCCGATTTTGTCCTGAGAGGCAGTCTGACAGCCACTTAGGTAAATAAAGGACACACTGCTCTCATTAAAAGGATATTAAATTACTCCCTCCCCTTTAGCAACAAAACCCGTTTGCCATCTCCCATGTTACTCAACTGAAAAGCATGGGCAGAATCAACTCAAAGGGAGGCAAAGACACAAATACACGCTTTAAATATAACACTGGTAGCTGAACTTTACTATAGATCACGGCCAAAAGGTCAAAGTCACCTAAAAAACGGCAAAAAGAATCCAAACCTTTAGCTTACAAGGCAGTGACAGCCCCAGTGCGACATCCACAGCTACATCCCGAGCCCCTTGAGCTCCAACCCCCAGTTCCCTAAGGAGAAGGGAGGCAGAAACACGATCATTTCCGCGCCCTCACAAAAATTTACGGCAGCTCCTTCCCAGCCGCTGCGGTCCGCGCTCCCCTCGCGCAGAGCCGGGAGCCAGGCTGGGGCAGAGCCGCACGGAGGGGCCGCGCTCCCCGAGGCGCGGTGCGAGCGCCGGGGCCGTGAGGGGCTGACACTCACCTGCCCTTGGCAGCCGCAGCCCGCGGGCGCAGCGCGTCGCCGCCGCCATCTTGTGTCTTCCGCGGGCGGGGCGGCGCATGCGCGGGGCCGCGGGCGCAGCGCGGCTGCGCAGGGCGGGGCCGCGGGGTCCCTCAGGGGCCGGTAATTAAAACCTCGCGGAGTTCATTAGTGTGGGAGGGCGCGGGGAGGTCAGCGCCGCTGGTCCGTGACCCAACACTGCCGTGTCAGCTGGGCTATGGCACTGAGTGGTGCTGCCGGTGTTTCTTTAAGCACCTCAGGGTGTAACAGTAACGCCAGGGACGGTAACTTCACCGCCACCCTGCGCAGCCTATTCCAATATCCAAGAAAGAATTCTTTTAGTGAATAAATTCTTTGTGACGTTCAACCCGAGCCTCTCCTGGCGCAGCTCGAGGCCGTGCCTTCTTGTCCTGTGCCTTGTTCCCTGGGAGCAGAGCCCGACCCCCAGCTGCAGCTGGAAGCGCTTCGGGTTAGTGGCGGATGTGATGCTGTACACAATTGGGAAGGAAAAGTGCGAATCACCGGTGTGTTTGGCCGGGATTACAGACGGCAAGGGGAGGATGAAGGCCAGCACTGGCTTTTTGTTCTAGGACTTTTAGTTTGGGAGCAGCTGCTGGGCGTTTGGAAAGTGTTTGGGATCTTCGAGAGTGAGGAGTAGGATGGCACGCAGAGCTTGAGGGAAAGTGTGTATTCCCAGGGAGTTTCACGCAGTTCCATGGGTGCGCGTTACACGGTGAGCAGCTGGTCCCACAGAAGAGGTTCTAGAAGAAAGAGGTTGCTCTGGAATTCCCTTTTTTTAGTGGCCTATCGACTGCACAGCCAGCAGTGAGATGATTTGTCTTCCTTCCCAGCTCTGTGCAGGATCAGTCTCCAAGAGCCTGGATCCACAGCGGAGCGCTCTCACTGAGCGCTCCCACACTGATAGGGCCGGGCCAGAGAAGCGCTTGGCTTTTTCCTGGGCACGGTCAGCGCTCCTAAAACCAAACACACGATGGCGGTGTGGGCTTGCTGAAGAAGGAAACTCTCCTGGCCTTGCTCTAAACCACGCCAAGTGCAGAGCCAAGCTGAAAACGTCACTGCACTCAAATCCACTGTGTCGGGACAAAAAGATTTCGCTGATCTTCCCCTTCCAAGTACAAACTCTTACTTGCGCCACACTCAAACGGCAACGGGAGCTCCTCTGTGCTCAGAAATGTTTCCACTCTCGGAGTCCGGCTACAAACTTGAAACCATCTGGCAGAAACAGCTCACAAAAGTGCTATCTGAGACAGTTGTTGCTGCCTACTTCAGTTGCACCCAAAGAACTAGCAGTGTTCTGCTATTTGCACTTTCCTTATCAGCTCTATGAACCATCATAATCCGTCAGTCTCACAGTCAGGATCCAAATTGAATGGTACTGATGACTGCTCACCCATCAAAGGTACCAGGACAAAAAGCTCAAGAGCTTGGCTTTTGCCTTCCCACCATAACAGTTCAACAGCTCTAGCCCTATTAGGGAAAGCCATTAAATTTCACTTAGAAATAGGCAAAATTAATTTTGCCTATTAGGAAAGCCATTAAATTTCACTTAGACCACCCAATCTGCAGATCCAAAATTAGTTTCTGTGCCAATGAGGGGAACAATAAGCCCATCTCAAAAGAAATGGGATCCCCTCCTTCAGAATAGACAACATCTAGGAAATGAGCCCCTACAAAGGTGCCAGAACACTGTTACTGGGCACTACTTGACTTGGGCACTCTACCAGCTGTGCACCAATCCTGAGCATAGCTGCTCACCTTGTCCAAAATAAGTGCACTGCCAGAATTTCAGAAGGCCGCCTCTGGGAAGTGGAAACCTCATGCCAAATTAAGCAGTGTGAGGAGCAGTTCTTTGGGGGCAGCTGAAGTTGTAGGCAGCACCAGCATTCTCAGCTGACACTTTTGTGAGCTTTGCTTTTGCCAGATTGTTTGAAGTTTGTAGCTGGGCTCTGCGAGAATGAAAAAAAAAAAAGTATTAGCGGAAAGGAGTTCGTGTTGCCATTTGAGTGTGGGGCAAATAAGAGCTCCTACTCGGGACAGCAGCGAAATCTTTTTTTGTCCTGAAACCTTTGTTTTGAGTGCAGTGACGTTTTCAACCTGGATCTGCACTTTCGGTAGTTTAAATCGATGAGGTGCCTTCTCTTCTTTTGCAAGTCCACACCGCCATCGTGTGGTTCGTTTTGTGACAGTGCCCAGAAAAAAGCCAAGCGCTTTTCTGTCCCGGCGCCTTTCGTGTGAGAGCGGCCAGCGTAGAGGCTCTGTTGCGGATGCTCTCTTCGAGACTGAAAGGGTGTGATCCTGCCTGGAGCTGTGAAGGAAGGCGGATTGTCTCACTGTTGGCTGTGCAGTTTATAGACTACAAAAAGAAAGTGAATTCCAGCACTGCTTCTTCTACAACTTCTTCTGTGGGACCAGCTGCTGAACGTTCTTAGCTTTGTAACTGGACTCTGTGAGACTGAAGGTGCCTGAGGGTCCCTAGAGCTGAACGCACAGAGCTGGGTGTGCTGCACTTCGAAAGCTGTGAGGAGAAGGTGAAGGCCAGCGCTTACTTTTTGTTCTCGGAGCTTTGGATTGGGAGCAGTAGCTGGACACAGTGAGTTTTGAAGCTGGACTCTGCAAGAGTGAAGGAAAGCGATGGTCCATGTGCATAAGTCCAGGGTGTGTGTTGCTTTTCACCAGATGTGAGTTAATGTGCAGAGTGCAACAGCTGGCTGAGTGCACACATTTCACGATCAGTTGTTCCACTTGATGCAGTTCAAGTTCAGGAACTCTGCATGATTGAAAGAAAGAACGAGGTAGTCCATTTAGTTTGAAAGGAGAACTCCTGGCCCCTGTTCACAGGGTGTTGTTGGTAGCCTTCAAAGGGAATGTGAAACCGAGCAACTGTTTTCTCCTCTATTGTTTCCAGATTAAAATGATCCAGCTGGGCTCAGCGAGAGAGCCAAAGTGTCAAGGTGCGTGGAGCTGAAAAAAAAAGAAGCATAATATGGATGTGTGTTGTGCCGTTTAAAGCTGCACAGATAAAGGGATGCCCAGCACTGTCTCTTTTGCTCCAGGATCTTTTTTTAAGGCAGCTGATGATCCTGAAGGACTTCAGGCAGAACTGAAAGGATAGGATTCCACCTGCAGCTTAGAAGAAATTTAACCTCCCATTTGAAACTCTAATGAAACCCTTAATTAGTACAGCAATCAAGGGAAGCTCTGACTTCATGTGCCAGGAAGGAAACAGTTGCTGGATAGCCCCTTCTTCTCACAGCTTTTCAACTGCACACCTCAGTATCCGGTTCCTTCTCAAGTTTCTTTCATTCTTTTCTAAAGCTGTCCTGAATTCTTTATAGTAGTTTTCCCCAAAACATTTGCATTTAACCTCTACTCATCTCTATTGGTGTCAAAATCCTTTGAAATCTCTCTTAGTGACAACAGAGCTTGCAATAACTTTAGTAAATTCTCTTTTTCGTCTTTTCCTTACAATAGCCCACAACAGTACTAGAACAGAACTAGAAGAAGGGCAAGTAATTAACAGCATTCCTTTTGCTTTTCTTAGCCCTCCCTGCAGTGAAATACGAAGGTGTTAAGACCATAACTCCCTTTGTTCCTGCTTTTGCTTAGTTTGAGATATGTGACACGAGAGGAGAGCTGATAGGGACTAACAGTTTGAAAACAGAAGATCTAGTTGGTTTTTTTTTTTTGGTTGTGGGAGTTGCATTGGCTTCTCATCTTTTCTGATGAGAAATCTCTTTTTAAAATTCTTAAATACCAGCTGGTTTCAGCTCCATCTCATATAGTGATGGTTTGTTTTATCAGGTGTCTTATGGTGCAGAGGAACTTGCCCATTTGGCTTGTAAAAAAGAATACTGTCTTTATTTAGGCAGATATTTAAGTCTTCAGCTCTACCTGCCTGTAACTATACAGAGAGACAGAATAAACTCAATTCCTTATGTCTTCACTAGGGTCTGGAACCTTTCCTACAGAGTTCTGTTCTTAAAGGAAGACATTTTACCTCATTTTTCAACACACTCCTATACTGCTGCTGCATAGCTGAGCGTGCTAATAGACTTCCTGGATCTTAAAAGGAACTTCAATGCAATATTTGCAGCAATGAAAAAAGAAGCAATAATATAAACTTGGCCAACACGCCCCCAAAAACCCTGTGAAGTCACAGTAACTTTGTCTGCCCTGTTAGAGGCAACTTCATTCCTAACTTAGCTTTTATAAAGACATTTCCAACACTGCCCTTCAGAATACAAGGAAAAAATGTTGCTAGCTCTTGAGACTGTAACCTTGTTTGATTTAAAAAAAGAGACTTAAAATTCACCTAGATGGCAATATCAGCAAGAGGAGGTTTTGTAGGAAGTCACATCTTTACCTTTTTATTTATAGTCTTTAATTGTGCAAAAGGTAATTTTCTATTTTGCAAGACAAGTCATCCCAGTACGCTGTGGAGGTATTTTGCCATAATGTCTGTGGTTTGCTCTGGAGATTGTTTGGAAATTGTCAAGTCTGGAAAAGATCAGTGTAAAAACAAGTAGAATCCGGAGATTTCTTTTCCTCCAGAAATATTTCTCTCCCGAGTATCCGCCTTTGCTTTGAGCATTTTTGCAGGGAGAGGATCCAGGCTACACTTTTCCTCCAGAGCCTGCTGTCTTACGGCAGGCATGTCACAGGCAGGAGAATGTTCCTGCATCTCCATAAGGATAGAAATAAAGACTATAGCATTTATGGAACAGCTGCTGCCCAAGTTGCTCAGCATAAATGTTAAAAGACAATCCACTCTGTGTGCTGAAAATCAGGCCCCCTCATGAAAGCGTGTGGTGAGAAATAATTCAAAGGAACCATGGTTGTCTCCTACACGTGAGAGACTGGGCAAGCAGTCTGAAGGTAGCAAAACAAAATCAAAAGAAATACCCTATGAAGAGAAAATATTCCTGTTTCTTCAGATGTTCACTCTGCCACTCAGGCAAAGATAAGGAGGAAAACAATATTTCCTACTATTTTTACACATACCTTGACCACAGGTGTTCTTACTGAGAAGGACAGTGTTTTCCTAGGTCCAGAAGCTGACAAATTGATTTGAGGTAAGAGTCTGAATATACAGGAAAATATCAGGAACTGCTCTTTGTGCTTTAGGTGCCCTCTTTAATTGATTCTTCCTTTGCAGGACTGCAAATATTAGCCATGAAATCCTGAGGTTGCTGTCTGTTTTCTTGCACTGACAGAAAGCACCAGCTCTTTAAAGAAGTGTTTACTCACGTTCGGGAAGGCTTGTTAGCACAATGTGCAACTGCAGTGCACAATGAACACTTCCTCAGCAAGCAACTTAATTGGGTTTTTCCTCCCTCTCTTCTTTCAAAGAAAGATAAGCACTGTGACAGGAGGTGAGTAATTAGGGAAAAAAAAGGCACCCTGTTGTCCCAAACTGGCACTTACAGACACTTTTTAAACATACTTTGAGTGCAAAGGCAGACATTTTAGCAGCTTTGTAGGGTTTCAGGGGGTTTTAGCCATTCTTTGCATGGGTACTACAGCTTTCCTCATGCATTGCAATTTAGGTGGTTGCTCTTAGCAGTTCCAAAATCTTCTACACTTTAACTTCCTCCCTCAAAACTCCCTGCAGATGAGGTCAGGGGAAATAGCAGCACTGTGCCGTTGAGTGCTGTCAACAACACTGTGGACACTCAAAACATTTATTTAAAATATTCCATATTAAGTTATACCACTGAAGGCATATTAAATAGCTAAGATATTCAAGCAGGAAATCAGCTCCTTTGTGTCTGAGGGAACTGTTTATATGTTACTAAGATAATGGCCTTAATTGCTTTTCATCATTTGTACAGTTTTACTATTTGCACTAAATTCAGCTGTGAAAGCAAAAGGAGATTATTGAGGTTCAAGTTCTAGCTATAATATATTAGCAAAATGCTGAAATGTTTGCATTGCAAGCAGAGCACAGAACATGTACACAGGGAAAATATGGATGTAGTTCATATGACTTATGAATAAATTCCTATTAAAAATTCTGGTTTGGATCCTGAGTGGAACTTAAACTTTCACCATGACAATCAACAAGATAACCCTAAATACACACCGCTTCTTTTCGGTATTTTTGGGAAAGGAGACCTGAGTAAAAGCAGAAATCTTTCCTTATCCTGAGGCCAGGAAATGCAGTTAAGACCAGGTCCTTGACAATGGGGCTTTTACATGGATTTCCTAAGGAAAACCATGCCTGGGGTGGGAACTTGGCAAATACTGTATCATCTTTTGCCAGAGGAAGATGTGATGTTTTGGGCTGAAACATCTGCAATTATTTTGCATTTCATTGTTTGAAAGGAATGTTTATTTCCACATTTTTCAGTACAGGTACAAATTTTTCATCTCTACTCACTCATGTACGTAGCCAGACTAATTCTTCTTCTCTAAAAAATGATTTTAAAATTATTTCTTCTCATTCTAAAACACTTGGAGGTTTCCAGAAAACATTGCCACTAAGGCAATCTCAGAAAATACAGATGAGAAGTAATTTCTGTGTTTCGTTGGTTGTGGTTGTTGAGGTTTTTTTATGGATATGTTCATCTTTTTATTCCTTTTTTTTTTTTTTTGCTCAGGCTTATCTGTAAAATCTTGGTTACAGGAACCTTGTTTTATTTTGTNAGCTCTTCTCACGCTACATGAAAGTCATAAATCCTGCTTGCTGGACACAGTTAAATATTGCCAGCAGCTTCAAATAGGCTGCTCCAGGCAGACAAGCAGGATTTGGACTGGATCATGGATAACAAAGCTGGCAAAGTGTTTTCAATTGGCACTCAATTTTCAAAGGTAGAAGATCACCCTTCCTACCTTCCCTGTGTCCAGGATCGATGTTGACGTTTGTGACGGGATACCCTTCCTTAACCGGCCAAGGGTGAGAGAGCAGAGAATCTGCTGCCTTATCAAAGTCTTTTATTTCATAGTTCCGTAGTTTTCTGAAGGCAGAGTCCGAGAGGGAAACATAATAAAAGCAACAGCAGGCTGGCAAACAGAATGTTCTTCCTTCTTCTGTTCTTCTTCTGATGATTCTAACTTACAGAACTATAGATTATATTTATTAATTGACCAATAGAGTTAACCCACAATTCTAGTTTTCTTTTTCTTAGCCTATCCTAGTCTAATTCTAATGATCATAAGTCTTACATAGGTATTACACAGATTTGTGTATACAATTTCTATCAGCTCCTATTGTTTATGTGAACACTCTATCTAAAAAATGTGGACAGTACAATTCCATCTTTGTTTTGTCTAAAGTAAAGAAATTCTGTGAAAGGGTAAAACTGTTGCAGTACAAACTATTTAAGGTCTCTTTGCTGCAGCTTTTCAATGTTTAAGGCACTTAACATGTATTTCTACTAAAGGTTAAAAATCTATATTTCTATTTCACTTTGATGTGACTTTGTATATCTCACCTTATCCAAAGGTTTTAATTCAATCCTTGTGCTTTGACTTTCCTCTGGGCCTATGTCCAGAGGAATTCTCACTCCAACAGATTGACACAGAAGCCCTTTGTGTTTGTGTGACTCACCAAAAGATGTATGAACAGGCTTCTGTCCCGTCCAAGTGTGGATCTCTTGCTGCACAAGGAGTTCAGGAATTTCCTTTGCTGTTTACATGGAAGCTAAGCGCTGCCCCCACCCACTCAGTCAGATGCCCGGGGATATTTGCAGCCCATATCAAACACCACAGCAGAGAGATAACCTTGACTTCCAGGTTTGCCCCAGATGCCAACACGGCGTGCCTGCTACCTGGGAACTGAGGACGAAGGGACGCGTGAAAATTCACAGGCTGCAAGATAATTCCAGCAGAGCACGAGAGGCCCGTGTCAGTAATTGCTGCCAACAGCATTCCAAACCCCTGTCCAGGGTGCCCGTGCTGGAAGGTCTGTCCCTTGCCTCACAGAGGCTGATTTGAAGGCGGTGTTCTGCCATCACAGCACGTTGTTCCATCAGCCAGCGTGTCTGCTCGGGGATGAGAAAGCTCTAATGCCATCGCGCCTTAACTGGGTGCCTTTTCAGCGTGCTGGTTCCACTGCAGCCTCATCACCCCCCGGCCCTCCTGTAATGACCGCACCACGGCGGGGCGGGGAGAGCAGGGGCAGAGAGCAGAGAGCAGAGAGAGCGCTCCTGGCAGTGCTGCTGAGGTGTTCCTGAAAGCAGAAACTGCTCTTACTGCAGATAATGCCGGCGTTTTCCACCAGCCTGATTTGTGATAGGAAGCAATTGTGGGAAGTACGTTCCAAAGAAACAAAAGGAACACTGATAAAATGAAAAATGCTTAAAATTGAGACATTTAAGAGGAGAAGCCATGAAACCTTTTTATTAGTTATGCTGTTTGTGAAAGTGAAATACCAGTAACTCCTAGTTGTTGTTTCAATAATCTAGGTATGGATAATATAATTTCATATTTCTCACCTAACAATAACTTTTGGCTTATGCTACTTTAAAAAAAAAGCCCTAAATTTAAAGAATAGCTAAATCATTCTTTTAGGCCAAAAAGGAATTTGCCCTAATTTTTTCACAATTTTAACTTATCAAAATTATCAGTTAAAAATTAACTGACAAAATATCAACCGGGCTTTGTGTTCCTAGGCACAAGTAACAGCTTCCAAAATATAAAAAGAATATTTATGAAATGAATGAGGTATGGACATTTGAAAATTCCCCACACTGCAAGCAGCAGTTGTGAAAATCAATCCCAGGGATGGGATGCTGCATTCTGGCACAGATCTGATAAAAGAACATTAGCATCTCTGTGTGGGTGGTTGTCTTTGCTTCCACAAGCTTCCCAATACGCCTCCCATTATCTTTCAATACTTCTGTACTGTATATTCCCTAGGGATTCTGACTGATGCAGTGGCAGCAGGGTTGCATGGCAGAAAATATCAGTGTACTCAGTATATAGACCATGTCTGAAACTCAGACTGGCCTGAATTAAGATTTCCTTAGAATGCAACAAAAGATAGCTTTTTAAAAATGAACAAGCAAACAACCTAAAAACTTTGTAAAAAGAGGGGAGGGGA
>VZRR01009043.1:50521-90524 GCA_013398015.1 Oreocharis arfaki | reverse complement strand
GGGAGCGCGCCTCGTGTATCCCTAATCCATGCGGAATTCCACGGGTAAAATCCGGTTTTTCCTGTTGCGAGGGGTGGATTCAGGCGTGGCCCTGGTGTTTGGGAAGGGGTTGAGTGAGGGAAGCGTGCGCCCGAGGGATTGGAGCGCAGGCGGGGTTGCGGGGGGGGGGGGGGGATGGCGGCTGAGAGTGCGGCGGGGTGGAAGGGGTTGGAGANGGGGGTGAGGGCGGCGGAGAGTGCGGCGGGATGGAAGGGGTTGGAGAGCGTGGCTGTGCTTGGGAATTTTAGGAGTAGGAAGGGGCAGGACTGGTATTTGCCAAGGCTTGTCTGCCGGCCGAACGAGGCTGGCGTGCCTGTGCTTGTGGGGCTTTGATGCTGGGATCGCTTGGGAATACATTTGTCTCCAGAGGCAGGGGAGGGTGTGGATTAAACTTTAAATGCGGGTTCCTGCAGGAGGGAGAAGGGTTGAAAAATGAGGGTGGCGAGGCCCTGGCACAGGTTGTCCAGGGAAACTGTGGCTGCCCCTGGATCCCTGGCAGCGTCCAAGGCCAGCTTGGATGGGTTCGGAGCACCCTGGGATAGTGGGAGGTGTCCCTGCCTAATGAGATGGGCTTTAAGGTCCCTGCCAACTCAAACCAGTCTGGGATTCTGTGAAACTCCAGGAAAACTGGGGAAGATGCTCTGCTCATCACCAACACCACCCTCTTGCCCGGAGTGTGTCCCCATGGAGCATCCCTGCCCTGAGAGCACCGGGAAAGCCTCTCCTTGCTCTTTTCCACGGTTTTGCTCAACGCCAGCACGGGCAGGTTGTTGTCCTGTTGTCCTGTTGTCCTGTTGTCCTGTCCCTGGCACAGCCAGGCTGTCCCGGCTCCAGCCTGTCTCCGCAGGCAGCTTCTGTGGGAGAGGACGTGGGATCACCAGTCTGCTCGGCTCCTCTTTATTGCGATTCCAGCTGGGAACACAGGGATGCACAGGAGGACGTTGTCCTGCATTATGCCCCAGTGAAAAAAACCCCAAACAAAACCTTTAGGAAGACTGTTAGAAGGAATTCCTCATTCTATTCCTAAGTAAAAATACATAAATCCAGTTTTCCCAAGTGTGGCCACCAGCCAGGCGGGAAGCATTGCCCTCTCGTGGGCTAAAGCAGCAGCTTCCCACCGTTCAGTCCTAAGCGAGAGCTTAATTAACCAGCGTTAATTAACCACCCATGGCCTCACAGTGCAGCACTCCCGAGCAGGAGCTTCTTGGGGTTCCCTGGAGCTTGTCAGGGATTCCCAGGAGTTTTGCTGGGGCTCCCATCCCATGCCAGTGTTTGCCACAGGGCACACACTGGGCACACTGGGAGGGCACACTGGGAGCACTGGGACATGCAGTGAACACACTGGGAGGGCCCCTTGGTTTGAACTTTGTGTTTTCTCTATTAAACATTTATTTCCTTTTCAGCAGGGGCTGGGTAAAGACTCATCATGAGGAGATCTCGTTTTCCCTTCCTTTTGTTCCACCCCAGACATTCACCCAGTGGATGCCTCACCTTTGTCTGAAGGCAGGACTGAGTTCTGCACATCCCAGTGGTACAAGCACAGGTTTCATTTTCTCCTGCAAACACAAATATATATGTAAATGGTTGTTATTATTATTATTATTATTATTATTATTATTATTATTATGCCTAGATCAGAGCACTCATTCTTAGATATTGGGAAGGAATTCTTCCCTGTGAGGCCCTGGCACAGGGTGCCCAGAGAAGCTGCGGCTGCCCCTAGATCCCTGGCAGTGTCCAAGGCCAGGCTGGACAGGACTTGGAGCAGCCTGGGATAGTGGGAAGTGTCCCTGCCCATGGCAGAGGTGAGGCTGGATTGGCTTTAAGGTCCCTCCCAACCCAAACACTGTCTGGAAGTGAGGCAGTGGGAGGGACTGGGAGCAGTATCCAGGGTGGAATCCTGTCCCCCAGCACCATTTATCTCCGTGAGCTCTCTTAATTTCCTGCATGACGAGGTTCAGAGTTCAGCCAAGGGCTTCCTGCAATGCACAGCCTGCGAGGGTTTGCAGCAGCTCTGCTCTCAGGGTGCACTTTGGCCTGGAGAAAGCAAAGCCAGATTTCTGCTGCCTGTTTGACACTGCTGCTCCTTCCCACCTTGGATGCTCTGTATCCCTTTCCGGGGAGGTGGGGGATTCACTGAATGAGCTCAGGGGGCTTTCCCACATGGATCATGGAAATCTCTGATGCTGGAGAAAATGAGCCACACTACTCCAGCCCCAATGATCCTGGCAGGAGCCAGGCAGGAGCAGGCAGAGCAGAAAAGCTCCAATTCTTGGTTTCTTCCCCTCCTTGGGACAAAATCAGCAAAATTATGCCGTGTTCCCCCTCACAACGCAGTGGTTTTCCCCCAGGATCTGTGCAGAACAGGAATTTTTGATGTGGTTTTCCCAGGATCTTTGCAGAATGGGAATTTTGGCTTGGTGGCTTCGCTGAGCTTGTGCTTAACCAGAAATGCATGGGAAAATGATCCTGAAATTCACTGGGAGCAGGCGGGGGTTCATTCCCAGTTAAGTGCTGGTGTGGGGTAGAGGTCATTGTCCTGTCTTTCAGGAAAGAGGTGCTCCCAGCAATCCTGGGATTATCCCTGGGCATGGAGTCCAGAGTGGCAGTCACAGAAAGAGACTTGATAAACAAAGCAGACAGCTGTGCACAGCCAGCAGCCAAGAAAGGCTTTCTCTGGAGCAGAAGAGTAATCAAATTCCGTGTGGGAGAACCGGAGGTGCAGGAGACGGCACAATGTGATTTCCAGGACAGCCATCCCTCATCGCTCCTCTCTGCAGGGTCACAGCCTGTGCCTGTCACTGTGGGCCTGGCCACGAGCAGTTCCTGCTCTCCCAGCTCCATCCCTGCTGCATCAACAGCTGGCATTCCCTCCCTGCAGTGTCATTGGAGAAGGAACGGGAGCCCAGGCTCCCCTGGCTTTTCCCACCCTTGTCCCAAGGAGCCAGCCCCCAGGAATACGATCTGAACCCCACCAATGCTTATTTTCCCTTACTATTTATCGTGGATTCCTTCCACGAAGGATTGGCTCACTTAAATCCCCATCCCTGGGCTGCTGGAGCCAGCCTTCCCTGGAAGAGCTGTCCAAAAGGAGCACGTGTGATAAACAGTCCTGTTTTGGGTGTCCATGCTGGCCACCCCCATGAAGAGCCTTGCTAAGGCTGTTTTGAGCAATAATTAACGCAATGACAATTATTAAGCACCAGATTTCCTTGTGTTGCACATGACAAACACCAGCCACGCTTCAGCATCCTCTTTCATGGGTGTAGAGACTTATTTTTCCACTAAAAATTAACCAAATGAATCAATGCCTGGAATTACGCCTGTGGGAATGAGTAATTTCTTACAGTTCGTAGAAATATTTCCCATTTTTGAGCCATATTCTGCCTCCTCTCTCTGGATAATCACAAAGCCAGCCACTCTCCCCTGGTTCCAGCTTGGCCAGCTGGTAAAGCATCTGACAGCAGAAATGGCTGAAAGAGTCTGAGCATGAACATTCCCTCATTTATTAATTTTCTTCCCTATTTTCGTGCTTCATGTTGTTGAAATGGCACGTCAGGACTGGCCAGGGACAGACCTGTGTGCTGCAGCTCAGGTTCCTGTTCCTCAGGGGCACAGGGAGTACGTTCAGTTATTCCCTCACCTCCATGCCAATCCCAGCAGGTCCATATGGACCTGTACAGGGCTGAACGTGGGTGCAGGCTGGGATCTGCTCCATCCCTGCTCCAGGGATGCTCCGAGCAGTCAGGAGGATGTGGGCAGCAGGATGTGGGCAGCCAGCACTGGCAGAAGAAGCCTTTTCATCACTCCCATCCCAGATGAGACCTTGGTCTTGATCCAAGGACTCCATGTGATGGATGGATTTTTCCCTCCAAGGAGGGATTTTCACTGCCTGGGTGTGAGCAGCTCATCCTTCACCCACGGGCAGCCTGAGGCTGATAATGGGATGCAGGGGTTGGAAGAAAACATGTGGGAACAAAGGAAAACCGTAACGTAGGAGAGAAGAGTTTTCATATCTCCATCCTTAGATATTTTTAGTCTGAAAGGCACAAATGCATCACTGAGATATGAAAGGAAAGCTCCCTGCTGCTCTCCGTGTCAGAGGCTTCGGAGCAGTGCTCTGCCTGCTTTTAAGGAGGTACCTGTGGGCACCTGTATCCAGGTGTAGGAAACCCATGTCCCTTTATCTGAAGGAGATATCACAGGCAGGGACACCTTCCACTGCCCCAGGCTGCTCCAAGCACTGTCCAACCTGGCCTTGGGCACTGCCAGGGATCCAGGGGCAGCCACAGCTTCTCTGGGCACCCTGTGCCAGGGCCTGCCCACCCTCACAGGGAAGAATTCCTTCCCAAGATCCAATCTAAGCCTGCCCTTCTTCAGTTTAAGTCCAATCCCCCTTGCGAAAAGCCCGTCTCACAGCAGATCAGCTGTGTTTGCCCTCTGCTCGAGGCCTGGAGCAAGTTCTCAGCACAGGCTGCCAAGAAGTGATGGGTCGTGGTGGGACCCCACACCCCCCTTCCCACCTGGGTAAGGGCAACAGGAGGAGCAGCTGGGACGGTTGGGTTGGAAGGCTCTGGTTCTGTGCTAAGCCGGGAAAACACAATCATTCCTTTCCCCTCTAATTTTCAGACTTGCTGGGAGTGTGAGGAGGGCAAAGAGCAGCAAATGGGGTGGAGGCAGCAGCCCCAGTCAGACCCTGTTCCAGTGCCCAGCTGTGCCAGTGAGGTTTGGCTCCACACCCATGGGACCGTGAACAAACCCGACCGAGCCACGGCAATGCTGGGTTCCCCTCCTTCCTCTGCTCCTCCATCCTTTTTGCGTTATTAAATGTATTCCCATGTAATAGGATTTTACATGTCATCATTTTTCCCCGAAGTGGGAAAAAAGGAAACAATTAGGGGTGGCAGGTCTGGCCTGGCACGCAGCAACACCATTAAGCAGGAGGCTGCTACGCTGCCGTTGGTTTGGAGCCTCTTTTAGCATTTTCATTAGCTCTCCAAAGCTTTTGATGTCCCTAATTTACGCCACTGACACTGCAGAGGAGGCAGGCGATGATTAAGACGAGCTTTTACTCTTCTGGAGTGCGCCGGGTACCTCGTGGCTACGGACCCTGCATGTAAAGCAATATTGCTTATTATTCCGAGCCGTTCCTTCCATTAATCATGAGCCTGCTTTGCTCCGGGAAGAGGAACTGGAATACAGCAATATTCTGTCTGCTTGTTTTTAAAATACATGTGTGGGTGGACACTCCAGCTACTGCTCACATTTTTCGCTTGCAAGAAGAGCTGTTCGTGATTCTCCTCCCCAGTGATTTCTCTTGACACTGATTTTGTCGGTCGGACTCGGGAAGGGAACTGCCTCAAGCCTGTCAGCGAGTGTTGTATGGAAATAAGGAGTACTAACTGAGAAATGCTTGAAATTCAGCATTGCAGAGAGGAAATTAATTTCTTCATGGAAAGGGTGATCAGGCTGGACATTGGAATGGGCTGCCCAGGGAGGTGGTGGAGTCCCCATCCAAGGAGGGGCTGCATGTGGCACTCAGTGCTCTGGGCTGAGTGACAGGGTGGGGATTGGGCACAGGTTGGACTTTATGAGGGCTTTTCCAACCTCAGTGATTCCATGATTCTGTGGTTGAGTTTGAAGTCACTCACTGCCCTCACAGTCTCACCCTTCAGCAGCCTCCTGGGCACCAGCGGGTCTCGGGATTCCTTCAGGATATCCCAAAGGGAATTTTCAGAGGCAACTGTGTTCAACTCGTGATCCCAAAAACACATTATGGATGCAATAAAAGCAACTCAACAAGTTGTGTCAGCATCTTCCCTGACCTTATCTCGCCACATCTGACCTCGTGAAGAACCTTCCAGAAAACCGGTGAGTTCTGGGGTTGAATGAAACAAAAAAGGGAATAAAACAACCAGCTTGAGAATTATTAGTGAGCTCCCATCCTGCTCTCCAAACATGGACAGTGTGTCAGGGCATGTCTCCAAGCTGAAGGGTTTACAGGACACATGAACTGCTCCATAAAAAACATGTTGTCACCGGCTTCTGGAAAAGCACTGCTGGAAACAGCAGGTAAGGCCAGAGCAGCTCCATCAGACAGCAGAGCTGCGTCTTCACGGCTGACAGATGGCTTCACCTGAACGTCCTTCATCAAATGATCAACTGGAGAAGAAAAGCTACAGGTCTGTTACTTTTTTAAACTGCACTTATTCAAAAAAGGCATTTCCTTGCAACATATAGGCTCACTACGAAACACATCATCCACTCCAACGAAATGAATTTCCCTTCCTATAAGAATGATAGATTGCACACACACAAACCAGCTTAGTTCAGTTTATATGGAAACAGCCAGTTATATAATTTATTTATTAATACAGTTTTAATTTACAGTACAGTTGAGCTGCACACCCGAGACATAGATTATTTACAGAGCATGAAAGGCAGACACAGCAGGTGTCACTTGTTCTCCATCTGGTTTGGGTTTCTAAACTGGGACCCCCCCCAGGAGCACCCCAACATCTCCACTGCCACACAGTCCTGGTCTCGTGGGAACCAAAGGAAGCTTTGAACCGTGGAATTGTTTAGGTTGGAAAAGTCCAGTAAGATGATCCAGTTGAATCATTCCCCCAGCACTGCCAAGGCCACCACTGCCCCTGTCCCCATGTGCCACAGCTACATGGCTTTGAAATCCCTCCAGGGATGGGGATTCCACCCCTGCCCTGGAGACCCTGCACCAGCCCTGGACAGCCTTTTCCATGAAGAGCTTTTCCCCAATATCCACCCTGAGCCTCCCCTGGCCCAGCCTGAGGCCGTTCCCTCTCCTCCTGTCCCTGTTCCCTGGCAGCAGAGCCCGACCCCCCCCGGCTGCCCCCTCCTGTCCGGGAGTTGTGCAGAGCCACAAGGTCCCCCCTGAGCCTCCTTTGCTCCAGGCTGAGCCCCTTTCCCAGCTCCCTCAGGGATTCTCCTGGGTGCAGGACTGCCTGAGCCTGTTTTGTTCCTATGGATTGTTGCTCTGACAGATCCCAGCCCTTGGAGACCTCCACATCCCGCACAGGGAACACACAGCAGCGATAATGACACATTCCAGAACATCCTGGCTGTGTGAGTAATCGCAGATCCTTTGCACAGGCATCTCCATGAAGGCAGTGGGAGTTGTAGAGACATTATTAGGTCTCCTGACATTTTAAAAAGGCTTAGACAGAAAATGTCTTCCAGGGGTTCCAAAGGCTGCAATGGAACTGAAATAGTTTTTGTAATAATAACCAAACAACCCACGAGGAGCTTTGTGTAACTGCTCGGACATGAGAGAACACAGAGAGAAAATCCATGCACAAAGAGAGGAGAAAAGAAGAGTTATGTCCAAGCAAAGCCATCAGGGCTGCTCCCACAGCCCCCTGACTGCCCCAGGAGGAGTCACACACGGGATGACACCAGCCAGCACTGCGGGACCAGCACTGGGAGCTTGGAGGGTCCCTTCTCCAATAAGGAAAATCAGGAGCAGAGCCTCTGTGCTGATTTTGGCAAGTGAGCGTAACCTTTTGGACAGCTCCAAAGCCTCCTGCAGAGGCTGGGTTTCTGAAATCGTAAGGAATATATTTTTCTGATGAATCACATGGTGTGAGGGCTCCATCTGAAAGTGGGGCAAACTGCCCTGGCACAGACAGAGCCAACTGATCCCATGTGTGTGTAGGGACAGCATAAGGAGAACGGAACAGGGACAGCACAGGAGACAAGGGAGCACGAAGTGCCGAGAGTTGTTCAAATGTTGTATATTCACATGGATGCAAACTTCATGGCTTTGTGTATTCGTCTGCAACATGAACAAAAACATCTGGGAGAAAAGGCCCTTCTTTAGCACCTTCCATTGAAACCCAGACTGGTTTGGGTTGGGAGGGACCTTAAAACCCATCCAGTTCCACCCCCTGCCATGGGCAGGGACACCTTCCACCATCCCAGGCTGCTCCAAGACCCATCCAACTTGGCCTTGGACACTGCCAAGGATCCAGGAGCAGCCACAGCTGCCCTGGGCACCCTCTGCCAGGGCCTCACCACCCTCACAGCCAGGAATTCCTTCCCAATCTCCCATCCATCCCTGCCCTCTGGCTGTGGGAAGCCATTTCCCCTTGTCCTGGCTCTCCAGGCCCCCATATTTCTCACAGGCTCCCCTCAGGTCATACTTGACACAATTTCACAGTAAGAGCCTGAAAGGATCCATCGCCTCCTGTTCCATATCGTGTTCACCTTCAACAATGAAATCACTTCACGAGAAAAGTGCTATAAAAAGCAGCAATTCCTCTCCTCCCGTGTCTCATGTGTCAAGACCACGTTGCTGTGTAAAAATCAAACCCACAGTGCAACGCTGAGGTCTTACAGTCTTCTGCTTGGGCTAAAACACACCCCAAATAGGAGACAGAATCGTGGAATTATTCAGCTTGGAAAAGCCCTCTAAAACCACAGAATGCAACTGTTCCCCAGCACTGCCAAGGAAAAGTGATCCACATCCCAAAGTGCCACATCCACACAGCTTTTAAATCCCTCCAGTCCTTTCATTCACGGGAAGTGTCTGCTAAAAGTTCTCATCAGAGAGGGGGTTGCTTTAAATATTCACCTTCCAGGTGTAGATGCTCTTTCACCAGGCACTGTTACCTGAACTGACTCATCCCAGGTCTCAACTAAAACCTGGGTAACGTGGATGGAGGGGTGGAAATAAATGTCTAATAGAATTCCAGGAAGGCTGGGAAAAGGAGCTTCAGACAGCAAAGCCAGGGTGATGGTCGGGCGAGGAAAAGATAACCAGCTTCTATCAATGGGTACTTCCACCCTCCTGGTTACCTTCCTCAGGAGGCAGCTCCTGCTTGAGGGCACCAAGGATCGCTCCTGGATTGGGAGTGAGAGCACGTGGAATCTCCTGCCTCGGTGGACAGAGGAAGTCAGAGTAAAGCAGGAAAGAAAGCCTGATTTTATGCACATACAGCTGTAATCACTCCCAGAACTGCACAAGTCTCAGGAATTGCACAGCACGCAGGAAAACTTCACTTCTGCCACGCAAAAAACTGCAGCTTTGGTGGGCAAGCCAGTCTGTCAATCAAAAATTTAGGCACCCAGAGCCACACGCATGGTCATTTTTAGTGCAAATGCCTCACTTTGTTAGGGATTTGCTCTGGTCAATAGATTCCTGAAAACAATCTAAGTGTACACAGTATAGTTTATCTCCTCTGAGTTGACAGGCTGGCACGTACTCACAGGAACAGAGAGGCATTTTTCTCCTCTGGAAAACTTCTTACATTAAAAACTTCTAGTCACAGGTAATTGCTAACATGGAACATTTATTGGTTTAAAAAAATAAACATGCAGAAGCCATCCTCCTTGAAAACAACACATACAATTACCCAGTGGGGATTTTAGAGAAAAGCAACAACCCTGCAAGGCGTGGATTCCTCCCAAATCTCCAGCAGAAATGTGCTTTCTGTGGGAGTCCACGCTCCAGCTGTGCCGTGCAGCGAGTCCAGCCAAAGGCAATCACATAAGAGAGCATTTGCCTTGCAGTTTATCTTTCTTTTTCTGCTGTTTGGATTTCTTTCCATCCACCTGGAGACTGATAGTTCTCCTCTGCTCCAGATTCAAGAGCTCCTGGAAGAGCTCCTGCACGTTGTAGTTCATTTTGGCTGACGTCTCCATGAAGGCACACTTCCACTTGCTGGCCAGCGCTTGCCCCTCGCTGGCATCCAGCTCCCTCTGCGTGTCGTCGCTTTTGTTCCCCACCAACATTATCGGGATTTTCTGGATGTCGCCTTTAATCTGACAAATCTCATCGAAGATGGGGTGAAGATCTTCCATGGATTGCCTGCTGGTGACGGAGTACACCAAGATGAAGGCATGCCCTTTGGATATGGAGAGCCGCTGCATGGCAGGGAACTGATGGCTGCCCGTGGTGTCCGTGATCTGCAGGGTGCAGATGCTCTTGTCACAGCTGATCACCTGCCGGTACGTATCCTCGATGGTGGGGATATAGGTTTCCCTGAAAGTGCCCCTTACAAAGCGCAGGACCAGGGAGCTTTTGCCGACCCCCGCTGCTCCGAACACCACCACCCTGTAATCATTGCTCTGCTCAGGCATGTTCGCAGCGCCGCGACGCGAGGGAAGGTTTTCACCCAAAAAGGCCGAGTTCCAGCAAGTTTACACACCCCTATGCAGAGGTGGGCTGTGGAGGCGGAGGGGGAAAGGTGCGTTACTGAAATCAGCAATTAATAAATCACTCCCATCCTTTTCCCTTGAAATAAATCACTATCCTCCCCGACCCCAGCCATGCATCCCGTGCACGTTTCACGCTACGAGAAGAGAATAAGAATTCACCTGCAGCCATCAGCTCCACAGAGCAGCGAAACGGAGCTGAAAGCGCCTGGCAGCCGCAGGGAAGAGGTATTCCAGCTCCAGGGGAGCCGTGCTCCAGCCCCGGGAATGCCGCGCTCCAGCCCCCGGGAAGGCGTGTTCCAGCCCCCGGGGAAGCGGTACCACCCTCGCCCGGAGCGCCGCCGCGGCAGGGGAGGGGAGGCTCTGTGCCTCCGTAAACCCAGCCTTCCCCTCAACCCCTCCCATGAAAATAAATAAATAAATAAGTGATCAACCCGACCACCTGAATTAAAGCCGCTGCAGCCGAGTTCTGCTGCTCCATCCCTCACTCCGCGCACAGACAAAGGCGAGTCTCGCCCTCCCTCAGCCCCCCGCGCCGCAGACCCCCAGGCACTGCCGGGCTCTGCCGTCTTTCTTCCACCCTGCGCATCTCCCAGCTTAAATTTAGGGCTGATTTAATTAAAAAACTTCAAATCTGGGTGAGGTTTTCACTCCCGCTGCAATTAAGCGAGGCAGGGATGCCCTGAGCAGCTTCTCAGCCGTCCCCGGGGAAGCCACCGAGCCCTGGGGCTATGGCCAGCAAGGTCCACTCAAGGCTTTGTCCGTGTAATCCCTTCCAACTCGGGATATTCTGTGATTCTACAGTTTGGTTTGTCTCCCTCACACCGCCGGGTGAAACAGAGCAGTTGTGTGTCACAATCACAAGCCGTATTTCTCCTCGTTTATTAGGAATTTCCCCCAACGCCGTCTCTCCACACGCCCTCATGCGGGCACACCGGAGGTCGCACCACCCGGTGCCTGACAGGAGCAGGGGACCGTGTGTCCCTGCGGGTCCCCCTCCAACACGGCCGGGGCTGAGAGCCACCCCTGGCTCCTCCTCACACCGCTCTGTCCCTGCCACCGCCCCGGGCTGGCTCTGCCCTCACAGCCTCTCCCCTCCCGTGGGCTCGCTCCATGGGCTCGGCTCTGCCCTCACGGCCCCTTCCCGCCCCTTCCCGCCCCGGGCTCGGCTCTGCCCTCACGGCCCCTTCCCGCCCAGGGGCTCCCGCCCCGGGCTCGGCTCTGCCCTCACGGCCCCTTCCCGCCCCTTCCCGCCCCGGGCNCCGCCCTCCCGGCCCCTCCCCCCCCCGGGGCTCCCGCCCCGGGCTCGGCTCTGCCCTCACGGCCCCTTCCCGCTCCGGGCTCGGCTCTGCCCTCACGGCCCCTTCCCGCCCCTTCCCGCCCGCGCGTTCCCGCCCAGGCACCGCCTGCCCTCACGCCCCAAAATGGCCGTCTGCCCCTGAGGGTGTTGCTGCGAAATTAATGCATTTTATGAAGTGTTTCTTTTTGTGGGTGATCTACTGCCTGGTCACGTTGCAAAACGTGGGATATGTAAAATTTCCTTAAGGAAGGATGTTGTTTGATGTTTGATCTTCGTACAGTTTCAAGCCTAATCAACAAGAAGTGAGATTGAATCTGTGAAACAGCAGCCAACAAGCTCTAAGTGATGCCCATGTGTTAAAAAAGCAAGTGAGTTGTTGGTAGGATTGTCAAGATTAGGGATGGACATGTTCCTCTGCTCTCAGACCTGGCAGAGGTTAACAGAGCTTGAGAAGGAAGATGAACCATTGATAGTAGGCACAAGGAATGCAGGATTTACGGACCACAAGGACATCTGGCAGAGCTCCCAAGGTGAGGGAGAAACTCACAAAAACAACTCAGTAATTGTGCTGAAATCAGCACTTGTGGAGGGAAACGCTTCCCAGTCCCTCCCCAAGCGCATTCTTCCCAAACCATTCGTGGTTTTCCGGGTTATCATTTCTTATTTCTCTGATCCTTGTTGTATTCCTGACTCTGTGGTGTTCTCCTATTTTAAATCCAATTCTATCAGCCTTGTAATGCTCCTATCCCAGACCAACAAAAAAATATCTCTTTAGATCTAGCACAAAAAAACCCAGAGGAGTTTCAATCTTGACATGAGACCAAAATACCTGGGATAGAACGTGGTCCAAATCCATCCCCACACAAGGGGAACTAAACCTGAGACCTTAAAAAGAAATGGCCTCTCTAAAGCCAGTAAGGTGCCCATTTGTACTGAGATGCTTTGAAAGTTCCTGTCTGAATTAATAATGATAATAATGAAAATGGGGGAATAAAGCAGAACTCTGAAAGTCCACTAATCAACATGAAGAGTCAGGGGTCACCCCTCATTTTTCCCTTGAAAAAATTCCTGTTCACCTTACATCTGCTTTTATGGTTCCTGCCTCTCCAGGCAGGGATGACTTGCTTGTGGCAAGGCTCATAACCTGCGAGCCATTCACTTTGCCTGAATCCCATCATTACTGGGGATTTTCGGAGCAGATTTACAAACCGTCATTTCTGGCATTTATGGGGTATTTCTAAACCATCATTTCTGGTGTTTATGAGGTATTTATTAGCCACAATGAAATGCTGGCTAGGATTGAGTAGCTAATTCGCTCTCTGTGCTAGCCACTTCTGCTCAAAGGCAGTTATCCCATTTTCAGATTATTTTCCAAGCCTTCCAGTGGTTCTTTCTAAGAGGTGTTTTATTTAAACCTCCAGATCTAAAGCCTGAGGCTGGGATTGATTTCCTATAATAGGCTCTGACAAGGGAAGAACTCGAAGAGCTCTCGCACAGTGTGGTGTCAGGTGCTAAGTGGGAAGCAGACCCGTGACACGTCCATGTGCCCACCACAGATCAAAACCTTCCAAAAATAAATCTGGTGCTGGTTATTGCTTTTTTTTAACCCAAATCGAAGTGCACTGACGCTGTCCCGTCATCGAGAGCAGGTGACAGTCATTATAACCAGAACTGGAGCTCATCTCCTGCAGCTCCATCTCCTGCCATTCAATGCAGCCAATCCTTCACTGGCATCCTAACGAAATCCCGGAAAACAGCTTTGGGCTACAGGATTTGGGGTGGGAGAGAGGACGTGTTTCAGTGTCCCACAGCATATGAATTGTTTGGGGGCTGGTGGAAGTGGGTTTAAACGGGACAAGGAAGAAACTCCAGCACCTCCCTCTCCCCAGCAGGCGTTCACAGTTCCTCAGGTGGCTTTTCCCATTCCTGCCTGTTCTCACTGGGTCCCTGCGCAGCGACACGGACACACAAAGCTCCAGGGACAGCCTGGACACCCCGAGCAGCACCTTTCAGGTAATGGGAGCTTCTACACATCAGCAATTTCCCCACATCTTATTGACGAGGGATCGCTGGTTTGTGCTCAGTCCAGCCGGGAGCCGAATTCTGATGGCAGCAGGTGGCAGCAGAGCCCTGCCAGGGCAGGATGCGCCCGGGAAAGGAGCGTGTGGGAGGGGTTGGCGGTTCTACAGGCACTGAAATCTCATTTATTCGCTGTTTTGACACTCATTAGGTCCCAAAGAGCTGCACTGCCTGTGGCCTGGCTGGAGCCAGCACAGGCTGCAGTGGGAACGGAACCACGGGCTCTGCCTAAAGCTCACACCCGGACCCTCTCTCAGGTGCTGTTTTATCGGGGCAGCCCCTCCTGCAAGGGGGCTTCAGGCTCTTGATACTGAACTTCATCTGTTTTCGTCAAATTTTCCTCTGCTCCCTAAGTGTGAGTCAAAGAATTATGGAATTATTTAGGTTGGAAAAGCCCTCTCGGACCACTGAGTCCAATCATTCCCCCAGCACTGCCAAGGCCACCACTGACCCGTGTCCCTAAGAGCCACATCCACAGGGCTTTTAAATCTCTCCAGGGATGGGGACTCCACCCCTGCCCTGGGCAGCTGTGCCAGGGATGCACAACTGTTTCCATGAAAAAATTTTCCCTAATATCCAATCTAAACCTCCCCTGGCACAACCTGAGGCTGTTTGCTGTTGTCCTGTCACTTGTTCCCTGGGAGAAGAGACCAACACTTTTTAAAAATTTATTTACCCTGGATCATAGACAGCAAGACAACATAGGGAGAGCAGGCTCCAAGCAGTGGGCAGCAGCACCCTGAAATATGGCAGCAGATGGAGGATGATGCCCAAATCAACACTGCAGTGGGGTGATGGCCAGCACACAAAGGTCACAGCACAGCTGTGACAACTCTAGGGCTGGCAAGCAGGGACAGGAAGGAAAACCTTGCAGTTGTTCAGCCTGGAGAGGAGAAGGCTCTGGGGAGACCTTAAGAGCCCCTTCCTGTAATTAAAGGCGGTCCAGGAGAGCTGGAGAGGGACTTTGGATGAGGGTCTGGAAGGACAGGACAAGAGGGAATGGCTTCCCACTGCCAGAGGAGACGGGAGATGAGGAGAAATTCCAACGACAAATCCACAATATTGTATATTTTATTTAAATTAACAAAACTACATGTTTTCCAGGTTGCTTAAAGCATTCTGTAAAAACTGAACTCAACCTAAACAACAAAAAAAAAGGATATATTTTAATAAGACCCAGGGACTATTTCCGAGACATATGAGTAGGGCTGAGGAACGAAGAAATAAAAAACCCACACACGCACGCACACGTACACGCGCCCCGTAAACAAATTGTTAGTGTTTGACACAAGATTTGGTTTGAAAGCTGCGGCTCCCTGTTCGTGGGGTGCCTTTACCAAACGCACTGCTATAGTCTAAGCTGGAAAAGAACCCACGGACACAGCTATGGGAACAACATAAATATCACGTAAGAACCCGAGGGAAAAGGGATGGTAAAGTTGCAAAGTCGAGCGTTCAGCTGGGAATGTTCCGGAGTTATGGGGATGTGTTGATTTAATTCGCTTTGTAATGGAGTGGCTGCTACAAGTAGGAACACTGCTCGGACTTGCTTTGCCTCCAGGGGCAGGGGAAGCTGGGGATCCCGGGGAGGGCGAACACAACAAATGGAATTGCTTTAGGAAAATCCAATAGCAGCTCCAGTTAATACACAGGCAGCAGCCCTTTGGCACAGGGGTCTGCCCGGTGTGACACATCCTGACTGGATGAGCCCCGTGTGATGGTGCACAGCCTGGGGTGCCCAGCAATCAAACCCATGCAAGGTGATCTTGTGGTGCCACCCTCTCTTTTTGCGTAGTGTTGAGCTTTAATGAATGGATGGGGGTAAATGAATAAATTCTGGGGTGAGAATCGTATATGGTACGTGGAATCATGATGGTACCTGGGCTGACAGGAATGAGTTTCCCCTCTCGGCCTCCTCTCTAACCCTTCAGCAACACACAGCAGCAGCAGGTTCTTATCTTGTCGGGCCAAAACTGGGAGGGTGAGTTACGTGTTACCAGCAGTTAATACAGACATTTACTACTGCCAGCTCATGAGGCTCTCCGGACACTCCAGGCCATGGAAGGTGTGCCCTGAGCAGCGCAGACCCTTCCCCAACATTCACTTCTCCAAACTGGTCTCGGCAGGGTCTGGCTCAAGCCTCCACCCCAGATCAGTTCCCACTCCCCTCTCTCTGCCAAAGGCCTCCCAGCACGGGGCCGAGCGAGCTCAGAGCCTGCGTCTGCTCTGGGAAAGCAAAGACCCACATTAGTGCGTGACCAGCGGATTCTTTCAAGTCCGATAATCCCTGGAAGAATCCAGCTCTGCTCCAGCCCTGCATGCAGCGAGACTGCCCAGCTCCCAGGGATGCACCGTAACAAAAGGGGAAGGTGGAGGAAGCCACAAAAGTACGGGAAGCCAAAGGGACTGAGAACAGGGAGGAGCTGGCTGTGGGATCAGCACCTTGGGAACTTGGGTCGGGAGCGCTCCGTTCTCCTGCAACTCAGCTCAGCGTCCAGGCTGGACGTTCTCTGTATTCAACAAACAGCTGTAAAACCTGCTGAGAAAGCAGTCGCTGCTTCTACTACAACCTTACTAACAGCCTACTCCTCTCCCAGCTGTGCTTCATCCAGCGACAGAGGGCGGCTGCAGGGCTGCACCAAAGCCTCACACAAGGGTCCGTACAGTTACAGCGGTGGAATTAAATGTTTTTACAGCAAGGCTCCCCAACACAAAGTGTTGGTTGCACACAGGAGCAAACCCAGAGTACTGAGCGCGTGCTCCTGCCTGAGCTCCCTGCAGCACCTTTATGCACCAGCACACCCAGCAAAACCAGACCGGCCCCACGGCAGCTCTGCCCCGGCCCCACGTCCGGACGCGCGACTTTGCAACCTCAGTGCCCTTCCAGCAGGGTTTTACGTGCCCGAGTGTAACACAATATACACAGCCCTCCCCCCAGGAATAACTACACCATAGTAAAGAGTTACAAATGTTCTGCTCGCTGTCACTGCTCTGTGAATGCACCAGGGACGGGGTGCTCGAGGAGCGGATGCAGCTGGAGCGGTCTCCTGCCAGAGGGACTTGTGTGTCCTCTGCTCCCCACCCCAGGCCGGTCCCTGCTGAGGCACCTCCGTGTCACTCCTGAGCCTCCTTCCGAGCCAGCTTGTAGACCTCTGTGGGCCCATCCACGTGGGTGATGGTGGTGGTGAGCTGCAGCTCCTCCCCGCTGTTCACCCCCAGGTCACCTGAGAAACAAAAGTATTCCATTAGTGCAGTCTCACAACAAAATATGGGACGATTTGAAGGGAAAAGATCCCTCCAGGTTTTCAGCTGCCTAGGCCATGGACCAGCAACCTTCCTATAAATTATTTTATTTACAGTTATTTAAATAGAAGTACAAGAAACACATTGAGGGGCCAGAACATGTCTGGAGAAGGGAACGGATCTGGGGAAGGGGCTGGAGCCCCAGGAGCGGCTGAGGGAGCTGGGAAAGGGGCTCAGCCTGGAGCAAAGGAGGCTCAGGGGGGACCTTGTGGCTCTGCACAACTCCCTGACAGGAGGGTCTCTTTTCTCCACTCCTCATGCCTCCGTCTGAGCTATGCAGTTCCATTTGGGCAATGCTAAAAGGCACAAAAACCATCCCAAAGGCTCCAGCCAGCCTTGGCTAAAAGTCAAACCTATCTAACCCGGCCATTAATTCAAACGCCTGCTTGGAAACCCAAACCGTCATTTACAAAACTTCTCACACGCTGAGTGTGCACTTGGGCTAAAAAAAAATGCACGGAAGGCATCCCCTACTTTGCACCTCTTTGTCTCCATGAGAGCCCTCAGGTCATTTGGGGACATTCACCATTGGACTGGTCTTCGCCGTAGTTCTTGTGGGATGGCGCGTACAGGAACATGAGGGCGAACACGTAGAGATTCCACATGCCGTAGATGCCGGTGAAGAAGGCGCTGTTCACCTGGATCGTGATGTCCCCCCACTTCCAGTGGCCTTCTGTCACCTGTCCAGAGTAAACAGACACGGACAGGCCGTCAGGGCGAGCAAATCCCGTGAAGATACAGCCTTGGAGTAAATCAGTGAGAGGAGCATCAGTTCAACAGGACGGAGGAAATGGAGTGTAACAGGTTCGGTGAGGCAGAAGTCAGGCTGGGATTCTCCACTTCAGACTCAGTCTGCAGGGAAAAAGTGCTCCTGACAAAATGATTCCCTCAGGACTTCTTCAGCTCTGATGTCTCATTTAATGTGACCGAGCCGCTGCGCTCTGCGATACCCCCGCCACAACCATGTGCTCAGCACAGATTGGCACACAAAGGCCACTACCTGGGGACATCCCAAAACATCCGACTGCTAAAAATAGACCTTTCATAGCAGGAAAAGCAGCGTGAGTAATAGGGGAATTGATGTGCTGAGCACGGCTGGCTGAGGAGGGGCCGGGCTGACAGCACCAACCTGCCACATGCTGAGGGCTGTCAACATCCATGAAAATATCATCAATATTAATATTCCTTGAAGATACACAGGCTGCTCGGGCTGAAACGTTGCTTTCTGTTCAAGAACAACATAAAGGCCAAGAAGAAAACTAAAGCAGCTTAAAAACAGAGCCATGGAGATGCTCCCAGGGCTGGAGCCCCTCTGCCATGGAGCCAGGCTGGGAGAGCTGGGGGTGTTCACCTGGAGAAGTGAAAAATCCAGGGAGAGCTCAGAGCCCCTTGCAGGGCCTAAAGGGGCTCCAGGAGAGCTGGAGAGGGACTGGGGACAAGGGATGGAGGGACAGGACTAGGGGGAATGACTTCCCAGTGCCAGAGGGCAGGGATGGATGGGATAGTGGGAAGGAATTGTTCCCTGTGAGGGTGGGCAGGCCCTGGCACAGGGTGCCCAGAGCAGCTGTGGCTGCCCCTGGATCCCTGGCAGTGTCCAAGGCCAGGCTGGACAGGGCTGGGAGCAGCCTGGGATAGTGGAAGGTGTCCCTGCCCATGAGATGGGCTTTAAGTTCCCTTCCAGCCCAAGCCAGTCTGTGACTCCATGATTCAAGCAATGATAAAAGCTCATTTGTACAGAGGCGACATTGGAGCTCAGGACAAACAGGTACAGCTACTGCTGGGCACAGCAGGGCTGCAGAGTCAGCCCAGGGAAGGTTGGTTGCTGTCACATCTCCGTGGGCACACAAAGCCACCCGAGTGTTCCAGTGTGAACAGAACATTTTCCTCTCGCTGAGTTCTCAGAAATGACTAAACTCTGTTGGCCGATTTTCCGCACGGCGCAGCCCCAATGCTCGCCGGGAGCCAAGGGCCTTTGTGCCGGCTCCAGCCTCAGCAATTGCATGGCAGAGCTTCAAATAAATGAAAACAACTTCTTCAAAAGCAACTTGTTATCAAACGTGCTCAGAACAGGCCAGTCCTGTCTGACCAGTGATGAGCCGGCGTCGGGAGCGGCTGGGAAGCGGCGGCTGATGCTCTCCCAGGAAGCCCAGAGCCATCCCTCACCTGGCTCACGATGAAGAAGATGACGGTCATGGCTGCACAGGCCAGGGTGATGAGCATGAGGAACTTGAACCTAAAAATCAGCCCCTGTTTAGAGAGAAATGTCACTGGTCACATTAACAGAATCCACAAAACCCATTTTTGGTTTTAGGATAGACAAGACACGAGGATAAAAAATAAAAAATAAAACAAGGGTCCAACCCACGAAACCCCAAAGCAAAACAACCTCCACCCACTCCTGTGCCGTGCTCAGCACAGCCCATATCCTCCGCTCCCCACACGTCTGCGCTCCTGCCGGAAGCTCCGCGCAGGGTGGGCACGTCTGGACAGCGCTGCCTTTCCATGACATTTGCTCGGTGACTGATTGAGCAGCAGCTAATTGAGTGGAAGAGGTGGCACGTCGGTGTGAGCCGGGCTGCAGGAGGGGACGGCCCGACAGCTCACGGCTCTTGTAAAACAAACACGTGGCGGGTCGGTGTCTCAGCGTGGGCTTGGGGTCTCACCACACTCATTCTCACTCCCAGCCCGGCTGGGAGGGAGCTGCAGCGATTCCAGTGTCTGGAAAACCTGGCTGGCTGTCACAGAATGGATATTCCGAGACGAGCTCCTTGGCTGGGAATCCCACTGCCCACCACCCCTGCTTTCACTGGTTTTACATTTTTGCTTACAGATTCTTTTGGTTTTGGGTGAGTGCGTGGGTTTTTTTAACCTGGTTCTGGAATTTAGGTGGAAATGTCAGTGTCTGCGTAATTACCCTGCCACACCACGACAACAAAGGGCTATTAATTTAACTCTTCCACACCAGATCCATGCTCCCCAGATGTTTGGATGTGGAGCGTGCCAGCAGCAGCAGCCCTGCACCACAAGCTGAACCCCTGTGCCTCCTGCTAGAAGGAAAACCACTCAGTATCTGCTTCAAATTCTCTCTAGTCCAATTTTCTAAATTTTTTATGTGAATTCTTGATGGGTGATAATGACTTGTCTAAAGCAGAAGCGACCATGG
This sequence comes from Oreocharis arfaki, assembly GCA_013398015.1. Classification (NCBI taxonomy): domain Eukaryota; kingdom Metazoa; phylum Chordata; class Aves; order Passeriformes; family Paramythiidae; genus Oreocharis; species Oreocharis arfaki. The sequence goes on along the minus strand of VZRR01009043.1, from coordinate 70,449 downwards.
TTTAACAGGATAAATATTTTTGAGGATAAGTATTTGCACCCCTGTAGAAGCAGGTTAAGCACTGAGAGTGAGCTCCTCGGGGTTGGCAGCAGACAAATCAAGTAGAACAAAAAAAACATAGAAAATCATGGGCTAAAAATGGGGATAATGGGGGGAATGTGTTGTGCTTTGACCCTCCAGCAACTTTGTAAGGAAATGACAACCCCAACAATCTGATTTTACACCTTGAAATACCAGGTGGTCTTAGCAACACTTCCCAATAAACACAAAAATTAATATTAGAGGAGAAAAAATGGAAGTATGAGGAGATTATGGATAAAGGGGGTCTCAGAACAGACTCTGAGGTCCAAAATATCTTTAGAAACAAGGAATCTGTGCCATCAGGAGGGCCCTTACCTCGTAGTGAAGGCGGCGAGCCTTGCTCATGGCAGGGAGGCTCGACTGCTTCCCACTGATGTTTCTGAACACTTGGAAGACCATGAAACACAGGAAGAGAAAATAGAGGCACAGGCAGATCCCTGCGACTATAATAAAGGCCATCTGTGCAGAGGAAGTTAAGGGAAAATGGTACAAACTAACAAGAAATCCTAGAAAACCTTATCCAGGTGATTCCCATATTCAGCTCCCCAGTGATCTCCTGCAGTGCCTGAGCCACCCCTGGCCACCCAAAAGCAGGGAGTTTCCCCTCACCTCCCAGGGACCTCTCCCACAAACCAGGGGAAGGATACAGCCAGCTCCGTGCCCACCTCGGTGGTCCAGATGCTGTAGAAGGGGTTCTTGAGCTGCACTCCCCTGCAGAGAGGAGAGAAAACACCAACTGTCAGAGGCCAAGGGGCTCAGAGGGCCCCTTGGTCACTCTGCAGCCTGGGAATCATAGCCAGGAAATAACCTGAGTTAAAGGACTCACAAGAATCACTGATCCATCTCCTGCCCCGCACAGACACCCCAACAATCCCACCCCGTGGCTGAGAGCAGTGTCCAAATGCTCCTGTCCAAACGCTCCAGTGTCCAAACTGGAGTTCTGGCAGCCTTTGGGGCTGTGCCCATTCACTGGGGAGCCTGGGCAGTGCCCAGCACCTTCTGAGAGAAGAATCTTTTCCCGAGGTTCCGCATGGGAAGGGCCAGCTGTGCTGCAGGTCCCTGCTGCAGGAGGTGACCAGGAACCTCTGCTCCGGGATGGCCGAGCCTGGGAGTGGAGCTGCACCCACCTCTCACACATGTCGAAGACGAAGAGGCAGAAGGAGCCCACAGCGATGGGTCCAACCTGCTTCCAGTACCCCGAGAGCCGATTCCGCTCGTTCTGGTCCTGATCACGAGGCGGGGAGGAGGAGAAAAAGGAAAAGCAAGTTAGCCTCAAGTCCCCTCAGCTGGTGCAAGTCCCCACAGCATCATTTCCAACCAGCAGCAAGGGAGATGCTGGGTTTTCCTGGAAGCAGGTCTGGAAACCACCTTCCCCTGGGTGTGGTACCCACCATCATGTGCTCCCCGCAGAAGATGATCCAAAACGAGAGCAGCATGGCATAGAAGATGCCCTGTCGAATGTCTCCAAAGAGCAGCATCCAAGTCCAGTCAAATCCGATGGAAAACCACTCCACGGGGATGTTAATGAACGTCATGGAAATTCCCAGAGCAAAGATGACCCTGGAGAGGCACAAACACCATCTCTGTGCAGTGTTCAAGGGAAGGACAGAGCCCCGAAAGCCAAAGCTGTGCGTGGAGAGCAGCAGATGGAAATCCAGCACCGTTTGGGAAGTGTCACCTGCTGCCACCAAACCCCCTAGGACTGAGCTCCTCAGAGCAGCTCCTCCTTCTCCAAGGGTTTAATGGGAAAGAACAGAGAAGCTGTGGAGGTCTCCAGCTCCCAGTGTGCCTGGGTGGAGGGAGGGGATGGAGAAGAGACAATTCCTATCCCCCAAGGGTGGGCTCTGCCTGAGCACCTCAGTGGGGTCCCCTGGGCCACCACGGGCCCCTACTCACTTCTCCAGCAGGACGGGAGCGCGCGTCATCAGCGTGATCCGCCTCCAGTACCACACCATGATGATCAGAATGCTGGGCGTCAGGAAGGTCTTCATGGCAAACCACACCTTGGTGAAGCCTCCGTTTTGGTGGATGCCCTGAGGAAAACCAGGGTGCAGGGTTTAACATCGGCATCCTGTGCTTCTCCTCATGGCAGTGTCAGGAGAGGCACACACACGTGGAAGTGCATCCCAAAGATGGTTTGGCCAATGATGGACAGGGAACGGGTGCCCACTGAACCCCCAGGCCACCTGGGCAGGTTCCAGAAGGTCTGAACAAATGCCAACAGACGGCTTCCAGGGCGAGGGAGAGAGGGAATTCTGACACAGCACGGAAAAAGCTGGCAGAATTATTCCCAGACAAGTAACGAGATACTCATGGAGCCAAGTCACCCTGGTGGGAAGAGCACTGGCTCACTGACATGTTTCTCCAGCCACGCGTCCTCCCACCGCCGTCTGCAGCCACCGCAGCTGTGGTGGGAGGGCCTCCAGCTGGGAAAAGCATCCCTGCTCACCAAGCCTCGAGGGCAGGCAGAGCAAGGATCACTGACAGCCATCCCAGACACGGCCACAGCCAGGACAGACCAGGCCCCCTCTGAACTCTCCTGCTCCTCCTCAGCTCCTGTCCATAAGGAGGACTCTGCATCCCAGGCAGACTGTGGTGGGAAGCAGAGGACACAGGCAGCTCGGAGGCATGGAAGAGACCACCCCTGGAGGCCTGGGGAGGGCTCCTCAGAAGAGCAGGAATAGAGTGCATCCCCCGGGAAGGACGACAGTGCCATCGGAGGCAGAGGAGCTCAGGGCAGGAGCTGCAGCAGCCCGGGCACACATCCCAGGTGGCAGAGGACGGACAGGACACTCACCACGAGGCGGATGTCCTTGATCTCGCCGATGCCCACGTTGATGCCCTTCCTGTCATTGACGGGCAGGCGGATGTTGATGAGGTAGTACTTGTGTGCCACGCTGCCGATCTCCATGAAGGGCAGGAAGTCGCAGTCGTAGTGACGGCCCTCGGACTCCACGGTCTGCAGAAAGGGGCAGGGAGCAGAACCACGGCCCTCAGCCCCCAGGGACCAGCACACCACGGAGCCCTCAAACTGGGAGCACTGGGAGCACCCAGAGCCTGTTTGCAAATTCCAGCCTGTGCCAGACAGTGGCTGAGGGACATTTTTCCTCAAGTTTTTGGTTGTTTGAGATCACTAAGTAAATGAGGTTTGACCTCAACCAGGTTCACATTTCAGGCTTTAATGGGAGCCTACCAAGACAAACCCTCCACAGCTCCCTAACAGGAGGTGGGAGCCAGGCAGGGATTGGCCTTTTCTTCTAGGTAAAAAGTGACAGGACAAGAGAAAACAGCCTCAAGTTGTGCCAGGGGAGGTTTAGGTTGGGTATTGGGGAAAACATTTTCATGGAAAGTGCGATTCTATGGTTCTGTGATTAGCAGAGGACAACTTCCACTCATCCCCACCACCAGTGTCATCCAAATTCCTTACTTTTGGAGAGCCAAAGGTGCACTTCAACTTCCTGATCTCTATGGCATGTGCTATTTCCTCCCAGTCATCGAACATGTCGTCGCGATAGGCCAGCGACACATCCAGGGTGATCTCTGCGTTTTCCTCTGCAACAGCAAGGAGACAGGAGGCTCAGAAGGTTCCCAGAGTAATTAAAAAGCACAACACAAAGTTCCTCCATGAAGACAATTAATGAACTGAAGTTGAGCTATGCTGACCTAGCTGGAAAGAACCTCAGAACCAGCTGCACACAACAGCGTTGATGTTTTCTGTATGTCTTGTCGAGCTTAAGCTGTTCTACAGAAGGTTTTTGGAGCCCTCACCTACAGAACACTTTGGAGGCCTCTCCTGCTTCTCCACACCTGCCCTGACTCGTTCCTGCCTCTGCAGACGCCCCAACTCGCACGTCAGTGACACACACAGAGCTCGTGGCCTGGCAAGGTCACGCATCCATGTGGGACCAGCAGCTCGTCCTCTCCTGGACCTGTTCACAGTGACAGTCCGGGATACAACTGCTTGGAAAGGTGCTCCTGCCAGGACACTGCCAGGGGTCCTTGCTGCCAGGAGGGAATGGGGCTGGAACAGGCTTGTTCAGGCTGGAAAGGGCTCATTGAGGAGCCGTAACTGAGCGAGTTCATGCACTGGAGCTGCAGCTGAGGCTGCCAAGGAGCAACACATCAACACGTTCAAAAACCCGAGGCAAGTCTGTACCAGCTCCACCAGCTGGAAAATCCTCCTGTTTACCAGGCACAGATCCCAGGGAAGGCTCTGAACAAGGAGCACGCTCCAAAACGAGCATGTGCATGTTACAGCCCAGCCTCCTTTCGTAGGGCACCAAGCTTGAGAGCTGGTTGGAAAACCTACAGAATCATCCACCATGGAGAGGCACTGGGAGATGGCTCCAGAACCATCTGCCATGGAGAAGTGTTGGGAGATGGCTCCAGAACCATCTGCCATGGAGAAGTGCTGGGAGATGGCTCCAGAACCATCCACTGTGGAGTGTTGGGAGATGGCTCCAGAACCCATGTTTTCAGCTATATTTTTGTTGGGCATACGTGGTGGCACACTCATCCCACCGGATGGGAAGGGGCGTGGATGGGATCTGTGGTTTGGAGTTCTATTTATACGCCCTTCGGAGGTGGCCGGGTTGTGCATCTGATGTGGGCACTTCAGGGTTTTTTCTGAGCATTTTTGGTGCACGTGATCTATACCATCCGGATCCATATCCAGTCCCTTCCCAGAGCTGCCAGGAGTTGGGTTTCCATGAAACATGGATTTGCCATCTCAGATCCACTGTTTAGGAGACCAGCAAAACAGATAAATGGGAACATAAGGTTGAACTTGGCCCGGCTAAAAAGAACTATGAACTCCATTTCAGAAGCCATAAAACCAACTGGAATGCTCGGGATTAAATCCAAGAAAAACAGCTTTCAGTATTTCATCTTTGCAGTCCAAATGTTGCTGCTGCCATCGAGTATGAAAACCAGAAGGCAGAAGATGAACTGCTGCGTGCCTTTCCAGGCCAATGGATTAGAGGCTCCCTCTGGAATTCCATCAGTCTCTCCATTGGGGTGACACCTCCCCTTGGAAATGAGTTTTGTGCAAAGACCTTTCAGGGCTGTCAACATAAAATATAGATATATCCATATATTTCAGCACAGCAGACTGATGGCAGAGCTGTGTGAGTGGTTGGACTCCATCTTAAAGGTCTTTTCCAACCGAAATGATTCCATGATAATCCCACGCCAGCCTTCCATCAGCAACTCCCATTGTCCCTGAGGAACAAATAAGGACAGTCACAGAGAACCAAATTTTAAGAAGATTCGTGCCTTATCCACATTAATCAGATGGTGAAGAGACAATTTTTTTGAGAGGCGTTAAAGGTCTTTTCCTGCACAGCATTAAACAGCTTTAAACTGAGAGGGAGCAGGGTCAGATTGGAGCTAAGGGAGAAATCCCTCCCTGTGAGGGTGGGCAGGCCCTGGCACAGGGTGCCCAGAGCAGCTGTGGCTGCCCCTGGATCCCTGGCAGTGCCCAAGGCCAGGCTGGACATTGGGGCTTGGAGCAGCCTGGGATAGCAGGTGTCCCTGCCCATGGCAGGGGTGGAAAGGGATGGGCTTTAAGGCCCCTTCCAACCCAAATGAGGACAAGACACACTCCTGGAGGCTTCCCAGCCTTGAGCTCTGTGACTCCCCCAGTGAGGGACTCCCTGCTCGCGCTCCGAGCACCACCAGTGTCATTTTTCCCACTGGCATTTTACTGCCCAGGATCTTTTCCATGAATCACTTTATAGGACAATACTTGCCCAGGATGTCTTCACTCATATTACAATGGCCTAAAAATAGTGGAGTTGTTTCAGGAGGGGGCTCTGTGCCAGCTGCACACTAACACAGCTGGCTGGGGAGAAGCCTATGGCAGGCAAGCAGAAATGCTGGAATTATTTCCATTACACTTCCATGCTTCACCAGCTCCCAAAAATTACAAAACCTACCAAAAAGCCCAAGGCTGGATGAATTAGAAAAGGAAGCTGCAGCACTGACTGTATAGAGTTGCTTTCCAGCTGCAAAGAAACTGCATCTCCTTCGTCTGGCCCCCTCCTTCCCCAGTTCTGGGAAGGGGTTTTAATAATTGAGTGCACAATGCATCAGGAAAGGACAGGGACAGCACAGAAATAGCCTCTTCTTCAGAGGAGCAGAGTCTCTCCCAGCTTTCTGGGATGGAGAAACACAGGGAAGTAGCTCAGCTTTTAAACATCTGCATTCCATAAACATCTGTATTTCAAAATCACTGGAAGTCTAGAGGGAGTTCCCAAGGTGAAGGGTGATTAGGGCTGGTTGCTCCTCTGAAAAGTGCAGATCCCATGGGGTATTCCAGGAGGCTCAGCTCCTGCCAGGCTCTTCCAGGGCACCTTACGAGGGCTGCCTTTCCCCTCTGTCACAGGGAAACCCTTTCACATGAGGAGAGCTGACATGGGACTGGATGGGGAGAGCTGACCCAGGACTGAATGAGGAGAACTGATACAGGCCCTGGATGAGGAGAGCTGACACTGGTCTGACTCCTGCTCTCTGCAGATGAGGAGTCAGCCACGAGTCACTGACATCTCCCAACAGGCAGAGCCTGGCTGCCCCTGCCCCGGAGCTTCCCTGTCCCAGGAGGGCTGCAGCATCCTGGAAAAACCAAATTCAGGTTTACTCTGTGCGTTGGCCTTGCTTGGGGATTGCAGGGGAAGAGGACAACCAAGGGGCTTGGAGGAAAAAAGCAGGAGACAGTTTGATGTGGCTCAGCAGCATCCGTGGTGAAGGCCAAGGGGAGCTGGCAGCGCCCAGGACCCTGCACAGCACCTTCAGACCCTGCGGTGGAGCTTCGGGAGCCAGGAGAGCAGAATGTGCCTCAGGCAGCAGCTTCTTCAGGAGGGTAAAGCCTGCGCAGCTCCCAGCAGTGCAGCTTTCCTGGATCATCCAAGGCAGCTCCAAGACAGTTTTTAGGACAGTGACCGGAGCCTTCAGCAGCTGCGGTGCCCTCCAGGAGTGGCCCTGGTTTGGCACCAGCCCCTGCTGGCATCAGCCACAGCAGGAGGAGGCCTGGAGGGCTGAGAGCCCCAGAGAGAAGAAACCCAAATTGTTGCTTTAAAAGAAGAAATGAGGTTATTTCACATCCTTATCACTGCCCCTTTAGAGGAGCTGATCCCAATCACCTGATCAGTGAGGCCCTTTCATTTAACAGCAGGGGACAAACACACACATGCAATTAATTCAGCTTAACAAGTCCTCTGTTTATTTCTTTAAGAGCTGTTACAACACAACCTAGCAAGCAAGAAATGTGTTATTAGTTCCTGAGATTTTACACTTAATTTACATCTGCCTTCAGCTTGGCATAAAGTGTTGGAAAATCCCCAAACCTCCTTTTTATTACCCAGGGGGTGGCCCAAGATGAGCTTTTCTGCTTTGAGATCTGAAAAAAACCTCCCACCTTTGCAGGACTCAGTCACTGAAGGGCACAAAGCTGAAGCACAGGCTCTGCTCTTGCAGCAGAAATGCTGCCAGGAGCTGGGTTAGCATTCCAGCAGCCTGCTCCAAGTGCTCGGCCAGCTCCTGACTCCAGCACAGTGGTTCAGCTTGAAAATCCTTGGAATAAAGAGCTGTTTCCCTAATGCAATCATCTATCCAAGTGTAAGGAGGTGAGGCCTTAATAAAGGCACAAAGCTGCTCTCTCTGTGTTTCAGAGATAATTACAGGGCTAAGAACACAGGTGAAAGCTTTCTACAGCCTCATTTCTAACTTATCTGAATGCTAATGCATTAAACAATCCCTGCTCCATCTCTGCAAGTGCTCAGGGGTGGGTGGGGCTTGGAGCAACCAGGGATAGTGGAAGGCGTCCCTGCCCATGGCAGGGGGTACAACTGGAGCTCTGAGGTCCTTCCCAACCCAAACCAGTCTGGGATTCTGGGATAAATAGCTGGAACAGTTCCAAGCTGAGCAGGAAGGGGGTCAAGGACACAAAGCTGGCTAAAAAAGCTCCTGACCCCAAGTAACTCCCTGAAGTGATCCCACTCCACAGCTCCCTGAACTTGGAGCCAGCCCAACAGCCAGGCTGGAGCCAGGGCAGGAGCTCCACACACCCCAGCTCAGCCAGGCTGGAAAGCAAATTGTTTATTCACTGTAGCTTATAGTTATAGAGGGATTTTCCCCAAACACTTTAAAACATGCAAACAACATGGGCAACTTCCCTTCCAGGGAGGGCCAGAGCAGTCCTGCCCTTGCTGCTCTCAACATAATTTTGCAGGTTTTATTGCAGGATTATTTTTGAGTTTGGGTGGACTTTTTGCATTTGGGGTGGGGTTTTTTTGTATATTTATTTAGTATTTATATAATGGCTTCAGACTGAAAGAGGGGAAATTTAAGCTAGATATGGGGAAGGAATTGTTCCCTGTGAGGGGGGGGGAGGCCTTGGCACAGGGTGCCCAGAGAAGCCATGGCTGCCCCTGGATCCCTGGCAGTGCCCAAGGCCAGGCTGGAGCACCCTGGGATAGTGGAAGGTGTCCCTGCCACGGCAGGGTGGAACAGGAGGGGCTTTGAGGTCCCTCCCAGCCCAGCCCATTCCAGGATCACCACAGGAGGGGTTCAGAACACGCCCCAGCACCACCTCAGTGTGAGGCACCAGCACACCTCACGGCACGAGGTAAAAACCCCTTTGAGGGAGGCACACTGGGAAATGAGAGCCAGGCAGCACCTCCCTGGTGCCAGTCACTTACTGAGGTCGTTGTCCATCTTGAAGGCGATGTCCAGCTGCATGATGAAGAGCATGAACTGGAACCAGGGGCTCATCTCCTTGCTGGGCAGCGGGATGTGCACGGCGAACACGATGTCGTTGGCCTCGATCTGCCGGCTCACGGCCTCGTCGAAGTCCTTGAGCTTCTTGCAGTGGTTGGGTCCCCAGGGCATCAGCCACTTGGTTTTGTGGTGGTTCTTCCTCACGTCAATGCACTTCACCGACATGTAGGGAACAGCTGTCGTGGGGCTGGGAGCTGGGAATGCAAGAGAAGCACATTTGTGGCATCTTCAGACGTCTGATGCAGCGGTTTCCCCACCAAAACTCGCAGCTCCCCGCTCGACTCTTTGAAGGCAATTTAAAACAAATGCACCCAGCGCTGCTGCTTCACAGCTCTTTGATCTCACAGTCAAGTAATAAAGTTTATTACATCCACAGATGTATTACTGACTTTGTAGTGGGATCAAATTAGGATTAATTGAAGAGCTGGGATCTGCTGGTTCAGTCTCGGTCACACAAAATCATCCTGATTCACTGAAATCTTTTCCTTCCCCTGTGCTCACTCAAGCAAATCCACACAGAAAGCATATGCCCAGAGAAACCTGGATGGATAAACTAATCCCAAACCTCATGGTCCTGCAGGGCAGGGCAGGATTTACCCTGGGGATTTGCACCATGCAAGGCCACACAATCTCCCTGGGCAGGAAGGTTTTCCTCCAGGGCAGTGAGTGGGATGGGAAATGTGACTCTGCAGAAGGTGATTTTCGTGTTGTCACCACCCTCGTCCTGACAGATAATCCAGGACTTCCCTTACAGATCACAGCCCCCCCCAAAACTCCAGCAGCAATAACAGCACCCTACCAACTCCCAGTATTCCAACGAGGAAAACAACCCCAGAGTGAGCTTCACCCTCCCGCTGCCCCCAGCCCCGCACTGCTACACCCAGATGATTCAGCCCTGGCTCCCTTGTAATTTGGGCACAGCAGGATCATCACAGCAGCTCTGGAGCCGTTTGGGATGGCAGCCAGGAACCCTGTGGAGCACCTTCCCCAGCGTGCCACCTCGGCACAGGGTGGCATCCGCACGGCTTCCCACGGGCGGGGAGAGGTGACTCAACGCCAGGCGGGAGGAAGTTACTCAAAAGCCAAATGTTTATAAACTGCATTTTTTCCATTTTTTCACAGCGCTGAGTTTCTTCCAGCTCCAAAGGCACAGGGATGCCAGGATGAGGGTGGGCTCCAGGGGACTGGCATGAGCCAGGTGGGCAGTGCTGGGTCAATGGTTGGACTCGCTGACCTTAGAGGGCTTTTCCAGCTGAAAGGATTCCGTGAGTACTCCCAGATCCATTCATCTCAATCCACATGTGCTGGGTGGGTACGTTGCACTGCCACATCCCAAACCCTCGCTGCATACAGCAGTCCCCCAGGAATGACACAGCACTCAGAGGTTAAAGCAACCCCCAAACCAAACAAATTCTTGATATCAGAATCAGGGAATATTCTGAGTGGGAAGGGATGCACAAGGATCAGAGTCCAACCCCTGCCCTGCACAGACACCCCAACACCCCCACCCTGGGCATCCCTGGCAGCGCTGCCCAAACGCTCCTGGAGCTCTGGCAGGTTTGAGAATGTGCCCATTCCCTGGGGAGCCCGGGCAGTGCCCAGCACCCTCTAGGGACAGGACCTTTCCCAATATCCACCCTAAATACTGCAGCAAGAAACAGCAAAGTAGAGTAAAACAAAGCATCCAACAAAAAAACAGAAATGAAGCTGCAAGTCCAGGGTTACAGAACCCTCATGACGTGCCCATAGTGCATAAAACACTACAATAAATGTTGATTCCTCCACCGTGCCTCGATCCAGAGCCCAGTAACCACAGCTAAAACTGCAGCTGGAAGGGAATATCGGGAATATTGCTGTGAAATAAGGCAGGCACTTCAGCCGAGCTCTCTGAGCTCTTTAACTCTGACAGATTCTGGGTGATTTCGAAGGCATTTCTGAATTAAGAGACATCGTTCCCTTTACAGAGAAGCCGACTGTTTCTTGCTTTGATGCAACTCATTATGGCCATAAATACATGTTTTCATCACTGCCTGATTATGATTTTAAACACTTGGCACGCTCCCTGCAGCCTCCCCCCCTGCCAAAGTTACAGCTTTGAGGAGCACGAGACAATTACTATACATATTCCTCGTCGGGAATCGCTCACCAAACAAACGCCGGCACTTGGCTTCCATTACTGATTTGGCTCCTGGCCCATTAAATCCAAGTGAGTGTTGAACCAAGTGGAAAAAAAATGCTTTGTGGAGCTGCAGCCAAGTCAGCCAACAGCATTACAAAGTGCTATGCAAAACAAAGCTCGCACCGAGGGATTGGGGCTGTGCTGCCGTGCCAAGGGCTGCTCCCAGCCCCGCTGCCCCAGCCCCGCTGCCCCACTGCCCCCGGGCTGGGGGATGCAGCAGCTCCATGGATTCCAGGATCTCTGTCAGCCTGTAAATAATTGAACAGCTCCGTGTGCATAACACGCCAGACCAGCCTCGTGCTCCAGGCTGCTCGCTGCCACGAGAACTGCAGGAATGCAGGTACCACTTGGAGTTAAGGGAGAGGCAGGGCTTCCAGAGGAACGTTTGGCAAAAGCCACTTGGAGTGCAGCTCTCTGGGAGCCAGCTCAGCCAGGAGCACCCAGGAAGGAGTCCTGGCCCCAAGGGCTGGCACAGCCGTGGGGCAGAGCCCCTCGTGCCAGGGAGCTGGACACCAGCAGTGCCAAATGCCAAAAGCCACGGGCAGGAGGTGCTGGAGCTGCCAGCACTGCCACAGGATCACAGACTGGTTTGGGTTGAAAAGGATCTTGAAGTTTGTCTCATTCAAACAGGGACACCTCCCACTGTCCCAGGCTGCTCCAAGCCCCAGTGTCCAACCTGGCCTTGGGCACTGCCAGGGATCCAGGGGCAGCCACAGCTGCTCTGGGCACCCTGTGCCAGGGCCTGCCCACCCTCCCAGGGAACAATTCCTTCCCAATATCTAACCTAAATTTCCCTTAAACTTCTGCCTCTGCACCTCCTGCAGCAGAGCCTCCAAAAGTGCCCAGCTCACTGCAGAAATCCCAAGTGTATCCCAAATTACAGGGGCAGAGCAGATCCTGTGATGGTTTTAGCCAGCAAATACTTGGAAAGCCGGACACCTTCACCAGTGTGGCCACCACTGCCCAGGGAGGGCTTCCCATGGACTGCCAGGGCCACCTCAGCCGTGTGGCACTGACTGAAACAATCCTGCACGGAATTTCATCCTTTCCCTTCAGCCAGGAGGTCAGGGCAGGGTGCTCAGGGCCTGATCCCACCAGGGCAGCAGAAAACAAGGTCTGAGGGGCTTCCCTCCAGAGCTGGCACTCCAAGGAAAAAAAATACACTGCTTCTCTGGTTTTAGACTTAAATCTTTAGGTAAAAAAAAAAATCTTCCTGAGACAAGTGAACTCAATTTTTAGCATTTTTTGGGGGGGGATGTTATGTACACCTAGGTTGGGGTAAGAGCCACCATCACTCAGTATTTTAATTTCAATAAATTAAGCAGATGTTCAAAAAGCTTCTGTGAAGAAGCCTCAAACACTTCCTTCCTCCTGCACACAAGCTCCAGGATTTCCATCTCCTCCGAGTCCCCCACCAGCCCTCACCTTGGGAAACACATCCTGCACCTTCTCATCCCATCCAGCACTCCCATTAACCACCGACCCTTGCTCCAGCACCATAAACAAGCCCTTTGGAAACTCTCAATTGCATTGTGTCCACATTGATTAAAGCCTGAATCCCCCTGACCTCGGGGGGATTTAACTTCTCCCGGCACCGGGAGCATTCTGCTTTTCTACTCAATTACCCCCTTCGGAGCCAGCCAGCACTTCCCAGCGAGCACACACAAAGGGCTTCTGCTTCATTACCCTAAGCGACTGCAGGGTAGGAATAAACAAGCTAATTTATCATGGACAGACCCAGCTTTTCCAAGTGGAACAGCCAGAACCTGGATAGCACCGTACGCACACTCAGGATCAGAAATATGTATTTATGGCAGCGTGGATTTCTCTGTTCTGCCTCCCTCTTTCCTGACCTCGATGCCAGCACTTGTGACACGGAGCCTTCTAGTTACTGTTTCTCTCGTAGTTCTTATTTCACAAAGCTTTTTGGAACAGTGCAGCAGCTTTTAGATGCAGAATAGCTGCCCATTTAAATAACCCCACTGCCTACTGGAAGCCCACTCCCCTCGGGAAAGGTTTTTCTTTATTAAATTTGACTTCAAGCTTTATCCAAAATCCTTTCAAGCCCCAGGGCACCAATTCTATCCTGATTTACAGAGGGAGTTTCCAGCTATCCTGTTGCAGCTGAACACCCGTATTTCTGCCATCTCCAAGATACTTTTTCTCTTTTTTGTTTCAGACCATTAAAGTGAGCCTGTCCAAACCATCAAACCCAAGTTTGTTGGACCAGAACAGAAATATTGTGGCTGCCCCTGGCAGTGCCCAAGGCCAGGTTGGACAGGGCTCGGAGCAGCCTGGGACAGTGGAAGGTGTCCCTGCCCCTGACAGGGGTGGGATGGGATTCAAGGTCCATCCAACCCAAACCATCCTGGGATTCTGTGACTCTACAACCACCCAGTCACATATTCCTGGGCACTCCCGTGTTCCCAGGGGTTGTGTTTTCCCTCAAGGTTTGTTCTCCAGTGCTACTTCTGCAGCTTTGCTCCCAGCAAAGCCTCTTCAGAGCAGCACAAACTGGAGCTTTTTCCCAATAAATCAGTTCCCAAGGAGCTGCAGCAGCAGCCCTGCCCCCAGAGCCCTCAGAACTGAGGGAGCAGGGGATTCCCAGCTCCCTGATAAGCAGCCAAAGGGCTCCTGGGGAAGAGAGATAAGGAATTATTCCCTCCGCCCCAGGCAAGTCACAAAGCAGGGAAATCTTAAGAGGCACAACTTGCTGGGAGAACTGAATGAATGATCTCCATAATTCACATCCATATTCAACAGCAGCAACGAATGCAAATGAGGTGAGCACGAGTAGAGCTCCCTAAGTGCAGAAATGGATATTCAAAAATATTTTATTTAAAAGAAGAAAGAAAGAAAGAAAAAAAAAGTAGGTAGAACAGCTTTACTAATTGCCACAGAGAGCCTGATCTCCTTCCAAGTCAGTTTTCCAGGGGGATGAGATGCATTTCCTGCAACGCCCAGCCGAGATATGAAATCCCTGCACTCAGACCCGAAAGAGCAGGAAGAGCTGTTGTTATCCAGCAGCTTTTCTCCTGAGCCTGACACTCCCCAAGATAAGATACCTTGGAAACTGCCCGTGCTCAGATATGTGAGGAATTTCATCTCCATGTGAATGGGCTGGTCCAGGCCCTTCCCCACTGGACACCTTGAGCCCTTCAAAGGCTTTCCCAGGCTATCAGGGAGCTATAGGCCGACTTCAAAGGCCATAAATGTTATTTACCAAGGAAAAGGCTTCCTGTGTAATGGTTTTCCCTCACAAAGGGCAGGCAGGCAGCAGGACCACTGCTCGGGAAGTGCTCAGGTCACGTTTAAATCAACAGAACAGGGCAGCAGCAGGAGGACTGAACTTGTCACCTGAGCTCTCCCGGTTTGAGTTTGGAAGTGGTGCAGCTGTGGAAAGAGAAAAACCCAGCACCTCAGAGGGCTCCCAGCTCCTCAGGCCCCAGCACTGACATTCCTGCCTGGGAACTCTGCATTTCTGGCACTTTTGCCCATTCAGCTACAGTTACAGCTCCTCAAAAGAAGAATTGAGCAGACCTAAACTAAACAGACATGACCTTTCGTGTCTGCTTTCTCCTCGGCTCCCAGCGCCTCTGCCAAGGCTGCAGCACTGCAGGAATGTGTCTATACAGAGGATCCATTGGCATTCATGGCCACGGAGCACCGACCGGCTCCTGGAGAGGCCCTGGATGAAAGGAAGTCAGGCACACAAAAATGTTCTTTGTCCCCAGCCTGAAACACTCTTTCCTATCCATACCTTGGAAATCCGAGCGCCTCCCCTGTCAAAAGATCAGCTCAGCCCGAGGAAGGTAATGAAATCCCAGGAAAGAAAATGAAATCCTGGAAACTCGGGGCTCAGGAGCCAAATCAGACATTTAGATAATGAGCAGGGATTGTGGAGAGCTGCTCAGCCATGGCCACACATGACTCATTATCTCTCCGGGCCAGACACACAAGGAAGTTCGAGCTCCTCCAGTCACAACAATTCTGTTTTTCCCAGCCTAAGCCAGGGAAGGGAGCAGTGAACCTGCACCTCCTTAAATCCATCCCCTCAGCCCAGGGGACTCATGTGCTAAATAAATCCCTCCACTTTTCCAATCAGTTAAATTTGTAAAGTGTCTGGGTGGGCACTGGACTTCCAGCGTTTCCCTGGGTGTGAACCTGCCCTGGATTTGCCTGGACCACAGAGAGTTCTGCATTCCCTGGGCTTGTCTGAACCAAGCAGACAATGATCTGGGATAAGGCATCCTTGGAATCACAGAAGTCTGAGTTGGAAAGGGACCTTTAAAGTAACTCACATAAAATAAGTCATTGAAAATTCCCTTTTGAAAAGTTTTTGAAGCTGGGACGTTGCTGCACAGACGTCTGGGGTTATTTTCCTTTTAAAAATACTTCGTATATATAAAAATTCCAGGATGAAAAGGTAACTAGAAAGAGACACCAACGGCTTCCCAACAGGGGAAGGTAATTTGTAATCAAAAGCTTTGCTTTCAAAACAACCGAGAGGCATCAAACCCACATAAATCCAGTCAGATTCCGTACACACAACTTCCACCCCGAGGCAGCTGTCAGGAGAGGACCCAGGTGTGTCCCAGCTCAGCTTTGGCCTGGAGCAGTTGTGGTGACCTCCACTGGAACATCCCAGTCAGAATTCCCAGTAACAGGCACAGCCAGATGGATGCTGCAGCTGGTCCAGCTGTGGGAATCATGGAATTGTTCAGGGTGGAAAAGCCCTCTCAGGCCAGCGAATGGAACTGTTCCCAGCACTGCCAAGGCCACCCCTGCCCCTGTCCCCAAGTGCCACATCCACAGAGCTTTGAAATCCCCCCAGGGATGGGGATTCCACCCCTGCCCTGGAGAGCCTTCACCAGCACTGGAAAACCTTTTCCATGGAGAGCTTTTCCCCAATATCCACCCTGCCCCTCCCCTGGCCCAGCCTGAGGCCGTTCCCTCTCCTCCTGTCCCTGTTCCCTGGCAGCAGAGCCCGACCCCCCCCGGCTGCCCCCTCCTGTCAGGGAGGTGTGCAGAGCCACAAGGTCCCCCCTGAGCCTCCTTTGCTCCCGGCTGAGCCCCTTTCCCAGCTCCCTCAGCCCCTCCAGCCCCTTCCCAGCCCCATTCCCTGCCCTGGGCACGCTCCCGCTCCTCAGGGTCTCTCTTGTCCTGAGGGACCAACACTGCCCCAGGACTGGAGGTGCAGGGTTTGTCCTCGTGCCTTGTCCAGGGCTGTCGCAGCTCCCAGCCTGCACAAGCCTGGTGCCATCCTGGGACAGCCACTCTGGATCCAGAGGAGGCAGAGCAGGCAGGGCTCCTGGGAACGCCGGCGTGGCTGCAAATTATCATCAGCCTCGTTCCTCAGAAACGAGAACAGAAACCATTCCCGGGGATCCCGTTCTCCCGTGATACACACATGCCATCATTTACAGCGGGATAGTGGAGACAAGGCTGCATTAGGATTCATTTTGTGGATCATGTTCTATCTCCCAGTGCGGCATCCCAACTGAACACATCACACACAGCCCAGAAGCGTGACCTCTAAACAAGATGTTTCCCATGAAGGGAGCAGACACCGGGAATTCCGTGGGGTTTCAAGTAGTGACAGCCCCACTTTCTGGAGCCAACAGTTCATTACTGTAGCCCAACAAAGAAACAGCTCAATAAAATTCTCTTTTGGGGGTGTTTTCTCCCTTTCTAGCCTTGCAAAGCTCCCTCCAGGCATGGGAACTCCACTCCTGCCCTGGAGAGCCTTCACCAGGGCTGGACAACCTTTTCCATGAAGAAATTTTCCCAAATATCCAACCTAAAACTCCCCTGGCCCAGCTTGAGGCTGTTTCCCCTCATCCTGTCCCTCATTCCCAGGGAGCAGAGCCCGACCCCCACCTGGCTGCACACTCCTGTCAGGGAGTTGTTGCCACAGGAGCTTCCTCCTGCCAGGGGAACATCTCCTGTCCATGTGCATCTCACGCTTTGCCAACAGACAGCTCTGAGCAAATCCCACCTGAGAGCTGATAAGGTTCCTGCTGCTCAATAAAAGAGCTGTTGGGAATGTGGAAGTTGCATTAAAACTCTGGCATCACACACTGACTGCCCGAAACCGAGCTGGGAAGCAGCAGGGGCAGAAACCCCCTGATGTGAGGAAAATGAGCCCTGCGGTGCTTGTATCAGGTACCGACGGCTGCATTTGGGTATTTTGGACTGGCACGAGGGATCTGTTAAAATAGAGCACTTAGTCATTGTTTTGAAACATGACCTAAGTGCCTGCGAGGGGAAAGGCTGGCTTGGCTTTGCAGCCCTGTCCCACTCGTGTACGTATTTTGGGTTGTCTAGACCTGGGCTCACCAAAATAACCGGATTTTGGTGTCTGTTGGGTGCGCTGCATCCAACCAGAGCGGGGCCACCGTGTCAGTGCCACCTCTGCTCCCACCCCACCGGGTGCCACCCTTGGGAGCAGCTCTGGGGTGGCACTGGGAGCTCTCCCAGCACGGCTCCGATCCCTTCGGAACGCCGGCCACCGACCCACTGCTCACCACGAGGAGGCTCCTTGTGGGAAGCACCACGCGCTTGGGAACAACTAAAGGGGTCAGTCCCAAGCCCCTGGGTCGGTTTCCAGGGATACAGGGAGCCCAAAACAAGGCAGGTTCCTGGGAAGAGCTGCCCAGCCTCCCAGGCCGTGTGCCACCCTGCCAGATGCTGGGGACCACACCTAGGTTACACATGGAACTCAGCGTTTCACAAGCACCAAATATCCCTGGATTTCAAACTCCCAGGAGGGCTGGCTCAGAGATGAGCCTCTAAACTCCTTAAATGCATCAGAAGGGGTAAATGCTGCAGAGGAAAAACCTGTTTGGATGATCGGTGAGAGCAGTTTGATCTGGGGGAAGATCAGAAGTGGGGATTTCCAGGAATTACAGAACTTTTGGGGCAGCACCCCCTAGGACTTGACCACAGATAGAAGATGCATTTATTCCAGCAGTTTGGAGCTCGTGCATGGCAGTGGACTCAGCCCCAAACCCCTGTCCCTGCTGGCCCCAGCCCATCCAACCTGTCCATGCAGCTTTGCAGCCCCACCTGGGAGACCCATGGTGGATGCACAGCAGCAGCAGCAGCCAGTAAAGCAGGGCATAAACCAGCTGGAAAACTGACTCAACGTAATTTAAATTCTCTGATCTCTGAATCCCTACAAAACTGAGCAGAAACATTTGTCTTTCCCCTCTAAAGCCAACCATAAACCTCTGTCTGTCACATCTGTCCCCGCATGCCAGCACAAGTGGGGCTTTTTGAGCCACACCAGCCTTTGGAACAAGCAACTACTTCAGCTCAGCAGCAAGAAACTGCTAGAAAAACCCTTTTAAGATAAAGTCTGGCTTCTCTGCACAGCACAGGCCAAGACATTTTATCTCAGGAATCAGCGGCAGGTTCAGTAACCCGCTCTTGAACCAGCTCTTAAAGAGAAAAAAAAAAAGGAAGGGAAAAAGCTAATCCTGATAAACTTCGTGCAGTTTCAGGCCTGCAAGAGCAGGAAAACTTGGTTTTAGTCAATATGTGCCAGTGAATCCCTTGTGATGGAGGTGAGGAAGCTTTCCAAAATTATGTTTAATGGAATTTTATGGTTATTAGAAGCTGATAATTAGAGGGGTCATAAAGGAAAAGCACCAACGGGCACCAGGACCACGGAATCTGCTTCCTGAGGAATGGCGGGAGCTATTCCTTTGATCCCTCTCAAACAGAGGGAACAGCCCAGCTTTATTCTCCCAACGAAGCGCAACAAAGTTTCAGAGTGATTTTGACCCCGATTCTTCCCGAACACCCCGAGAGC
Organism: Oreocharis arfaki; assembly: GCA_013398015.1. Lineage (NCBI taxonomy): Eukaryota > Metazoa > Chordata > Aves > Passeriformes > Paramythiidae > Oreocharis > Oreocharis arfaki. The sequence continues at coordinate 51,598 of VZRR01009043.1, read as the reverse complement.
TCCGCGCGGCCCCTGCCCGGGAGGAAGGGGATGGAGCCGGGGGAGCCGGCCCTGCCCCGGGGAGCGGGGGATGCCCCCGCAGGGCTGGGCAGTCCTTCCCGGACGGAAAGGCAACATTCCCACCCTGGAAATGGCCAAAGCAGCCAGATCCATGCGCCCATCATTCCAAGGAGTCGGCGCAGAACTCGGATGCTTTCTAGTAAAAAAAAAAAAAAAAAATTAAAAAAACCCCCAGGACTGCCCCAAACTCGCTCTCCTCCATCTTCCTCCTTCCATCCCTCAGGGAAAACTCCCCTCGCCGCAGGGCTGTGCCCCAGTTCCCATATCCCTGCCTTTGGGAACGCTCGGGGATAAATAAACACAATCTGGGCTTTAAAGTGCCCGGTGCGGAGCTTCGCGTGCGGAGCCGGGGGGCCCCAGAGCCGAGGGGTGCCGGGGAAGGGATTAAATCCCCCCTCGGCAGCCACGAGGGTTTTCCACGGGCAGGAAAAACCCAGGCCGAGCCCACGCGGATTTGAGCTTCTCCTGGAAGAGGATCGGGAATGGGGGGTCCCTCCTGCAGCAGGAGCGGGAGGGAGGGAGGTCCTCTTGGAAGAGAATCGGGACGTGGAAGGGAGGGGGTCGGGAGGGAGGAGAGGGGATCCCTCCTGGAATGGGATCGGAGTGGGGGGGTACCCCGGAGAAACGAGTCCAGACAAAGGGCGAGTCCCCAAAAAAATCCCAGAGCCGGGACCCCCTCTCCCACCAGGCATTCCCCTTTTTCTTTTCCTTTTTCCCCCCTAGATTTTTTTTTTTAATTAATATTTTTTGTTCTCATTCTGGCAAGGGGGGAGCTTTCCTCCCGCTGCCGATTCGGAGGCCGAGGCACGGGGAGGTGCAGCGCCAAGAAGGGAGGAAAAATCCTTTTTAAAAAAAGAAATTATTATTATTTTCTAAGCCAACTTTGAAACGCGAGGCTCCCTGCGCGATCCGTCGCCATACTGAAGCTTTCCCACTTCCCTCTTTCTTTAAGTCCAGGCTGAAACCAGGCCAAAAAAAAAAAAAAAAAAAAAAAAAGAGAAAGAAAAAAACCCAAAA
>VZRR01009043.1:29924-50442 GCA_013398015.1 Oreocharis arfaki | reverse complement strand
CCCGCTCGCCGCCCCAGCCGTGATTGTGCCGCTCCCGCCGCCCGCGGCCGCTTTAACCGGGCGGCCACACGTGACCGCCGCCCCTCCCCGCGCCCCGCCCGGGCCGCGCCAGCGCCGGCAGCGGGAATGGGAGCGGGAATGGGAGCGGGAATGGGAGCGGCACCGGCACCGGCATCAGCATCGGCACCGAGATCGGCACCGCCGTGCGCGCACAGCAGCCCGGCACCGGCCCGAGGATCAGCCCGGCCCGCCCCTGCCGTGCCACGGACACCTTCCACTGTCCCACGCTGCTCCAGCCTGGCCTCGGACACTGCCAGGGATCCAGGGGCAGCCACAGCTGCTCTGGGCACCCTGTGCCAGGGCCTGCCCACCCTCACAGGAACAATTCCTGCCCAATATCCCATCTAAATCTACCCTTTTCCAGCTTAAAGCCGTTCATTGTGTCCTGTCCTTCCATCCCTAGTCCCAAGTCCCTCTCCAGCTCTCCTGGAGCCCCTTTAGGCTCTGGAAGGGGTTCTGAGGTCTTCCCAGATCCTTGTCTTCTCCAGCCTGAACCCACCATCACATTTTCCCCACTGCTCTGGGCAACGCTCTGTTTTTCCATCAGCACAACTTTGATTCATCACAGTCACTCACACTGAGCAGTTTTCCCAGCTTTGCTCCCCTCCATCTATCCCCATTTCCCAGAGGAGGATGCTGTGTACCCATCCCACCCTCAGGAAGCTGCTGGCCTCCTGCTCGGAGCTCTGTCTGCTCACACAGTCCTTTGCACGACCCAGAATGAGCTCAGCACACCCTGCCATCACCTTTCAGCAGCAGGACAAGGGGAAACGGTTTTAAACTGAAGGAGGAGGGATTTAAATCAGATATTAGGCAGACTTTTACAGCGAGGGTGGGGAGGCCCTGGCACAGGGTGCCCAGAGCAGCTGTGGCTGCCCCTGGATCCCTGGCAGTGCCCAAGGCCAGGCTGGACGGGGCTGGGAGCAGCCTGGGACAGTGGAAGGTGTCCCTGCCATGGCAGGGGTGGCACTGGGTGGGTTTTGAGGTCACTCCCAACCCAAACCAGTCTGGGAGTCTGTCTCTGGTGTTTATTTACTGGATACCTCAAGGATCCATGCTCTGTTCCCCTGTTACACGTGGAATGGTGGATGCAGAACATCATCCTGTACGGCTGGAGCTGGATGGGGAGGTGCCAAAAACACTTTGAGGACAAATAAGCCATGAAAGGAAACAACTGATAACGAAAATACAAACAGGGACAAAACGAGAGACAGGTCAAAGATGTAGAAGCACAAACCAAAAATCAACTGAAGCAAAAAGTAACAGGAAAGAAAGTTGGGGAAGACTCCAACACACCTTGACCATTCGATGTAGGAGCACTGTCTGTACTCGGAGTTCTGTTGGTAGATCCTTAGGAATAATATAACTTGGGATAATATATCTTGGGATATAGGCACCAGGAATGACTTCAGCTGTTCTGTAACTGCAGGACAGTTTAATCTTCGAGAATATTGCAAGTTTAACCTTTTTTCAGTTTAGTCTTAGCTTTACTTTCACATTCCAGTTCTGACTTCATTGTTAAAAATAGCTGTTAATGGACGGGTCCTTGTAGCCATTATGATCCCACTCGGATCAGTCACACGGATTTGCTTCCAAAAATCAAAGCCTCTTAGTGGCTTTTTGCCAACACAATCAAAGACTTCAAATACCAAATACTTTATACTGAAATTTTTAAAAAAAAGAAAAAATCCCACAGAGAACAATTGCTATTAAAAAGGCTTCTTTTGAAATATCTAATAATAATTTTTGGGATGTCTGTCTGACACAGTGTTGATTCCGAGTGATGATTTTTGCTCTTTTCTCTCTTGGGAATGGAACAAGCCTTGGAATTGTGTTTGTTCCCTCACAGTCTGTAAGCAATGCTGACAAGGAGAGTCAGACCAGTCCCAGCCACTCTTTGAGGTCCTGCTGAGGTCCAAATGCAGACACCTGTGTGACCAAAACAGAATCTGGGAAGGGTTTGGGGTGGAAGGGACCTTAAATCCCATCCAGTGCCATGGCACGGACACCTTCCACGATGCCAGGGTGCTCCAAGCCCTGTACAACCTGGCCTTGGACAGTGCCAGGGATCCAGGGGCAGCCACAGCTGCTCTGGGCAGCATCCTCAGAGCCTCGAGTGCCACTAAATCCAATCTGCCTTTGATGGCTCTACACAGTGCAACCTTCTGCTAAAAGTCCCTTTTGTTCCATTTATTTCTGGGACAGAAATCTCAGAGGTAGAGCTCAAATCCTGCCATCAGGAAAAAATCTGGATTGAAAAAGTAAAATAACTAAACCACAGGAAACAATTCCTCACATTTATAAGGCACTTTCCGTTCCTACGACCTTCCTACATCTTCAGTACTGCAAAGTTTGGAGAGATTAATGACATGTGACTTTTGACACGTGTCCAAAGGGCATATGGAGCACATTCCAAAGTGACCACACACAGACTGGCACCAGAGAGGAGCCAGCAGTGCTTTCCAGCTGTTCACAAATCAGGATTCCTGTCTCTGAAAGGATCTGAATCAATCACCTGGGAACTCGTCTGATTGCCACTTCTGACATGATTTTTTTCCTGCCTGCTTCAGGCTGTTCGGAAAGCTGAGCCTTTACAAGAGCTGTGCCAGGGTCAGCCCCAGGCAGGAGGAGGAGGAGGAGCTTTCCACAGAGAACTCTTGGCAGTGCTGGGCCTAAAGCCCAGATTTTCAAAGGGATTTTGCTGCCTTAAGGTGTAGGAAAGGCTCAGCAGGGTTTCCACACACTCCTAAGTTTTGGGGCTGTAGGTTCTGTTTTCAGTGTGGGTATTGGTATTACTCGATGCAGGTTCTTGTTTGTTTTGGGGTACACCTAAAACACTACAAAGATGGTAAATAATGGGCAGTTCAAAGGTGATTAAAAGTGTTCAAAAGCCCTGCTTACTTCTCAGTCTGGACTGCTTTGAAAGGTGAGTTCTTAGTTCTGTTCTCCTGCAAGCACTGATAACCTGATTTTCTCACTGGGCAGGGAAAGGGTGTTCCTATGTCCTTGCCAGCACACAGAGAGTGGGGAACGTTTTCTGCTCGGTAGGAAAACCTTTCCCATGGTTTGTAAAGACACTCAAATGTGGCACACATCAAAACCAGCGTGTGGGGGTTGAGATTAGGTGAGCAGACGGAGATTTGCACCTGGTAATGCCCACTGCAGCTAGGAGGAAAATCCACAGGTCTGCGGTGTTCCAGCTGAAGCAGCCCCACTCCAGAGTGTAAATACCTGGAGAGATTTCCAAGGCAAACATCCATCACTGATTAGGAAGAAGGAAAGATGAATTTTGCCACTGTTCCTACATCTGGGAACTCAGAGCTAGACTTAATATTTCACAGAAGCACGGATTAACTGAGGCTGGAAAATGCCTCCAAGACCATTGAGTCCAAGCTGTGACCACCAGAGCAGCACTGGCTGGGTGACACTGCCCAGCTTAGGTCCTTCAGAGCCACTGGGCTGTCCTTCAGCTGTCCTGGGCTCCCTCAGCAAGGAACTGGGCAAGAAAAGCCACAATCCGTGGGTTCATGGAGTTATTTTCATCTGAAAAACTTGGAGAGACCAGTCCCAGACAACTCTCCTGGTGCCTCTTCCCTAAGATCCTTCCAGGTGACAAAGCTTTCCTCACACTGGGTGAAGCTTCAGTGGAATCACAGAATGGTTGAGGTTGGAAAATCTCTGAGACCATCGAGTCCAGCTGTTCCCCCAGCACTGCCCCATGTCCCCAAATGCCACATCTACAAACAGCGAATCAAGGCTTCCCTCAGTCTGTAGGACAGAGCTGAGCTGTTGATTTGACAGAGCACATTTCAGCCTGTCAGACTGACAGTGCAGACTTGTGATATCCTGAAGGAGGGGGCCAATAACAGCACATTAAAATAATTTATTGAGGACTGTTTGAACTGGATTTTTAAGAGTTATTTATAGCCTTTATAATTACCATGTGGTTAAAAGGCTCAAGCCCTCCAAAGCTGTGGAAATCTTTGATTTGAGTCTGCCAAGATGTCTTTTTCAATCATCAACAAACAGGCAGGGTTCCTGCAATGGGCTATCTGACAAGTCTAGGGAGGATTCATCATTACTCTATCACTAAATTCCCAAGTTCTTCCATCCAAACCTCCTCCATAACATAATGATCATCTGGCAGTAAGAGCAGCTCTGCTCGAATCCTTCACTTTGATTGAGCAACCATCTGGAGGCCCATAAGTTTTGTCTCACCAAAACCACTCCTAACACTCCCCCCTCCACCCACGGGTCCCTCTCACCTCCACCAGATCCATGTATAAAAAGCCAGGTCTCCCAGCAGGCACCGCAGGCAGGAACATGGAATATCAGGATGGCTCCAGGCTCCTGGAATCTGCCTTTCCCTGGAGGGTGACCTCCTCAAAAGCAAAGCAAAGGAAGTTGTATTGCTAACAGATATGGGCATTTTAGTATTTAAAATGGTGTCCATTGAGCAAAGTTAGCAAAAGCAAAACCTGAATTGCTCAGCTGTTCATAGCAAAATCTTCATGGTTCAATCACTCCTGTCCACGTTCAGAATGCAAAGGCCAAATTCCATTTCTCTACTAAGCCTTTACACTTCCATTAATCCAACCCATTCCAAATCCAGCACTGAAGACTAAACTAGCAGATGCTAAATTAAAAAAAAATTAAATTAAAACAAAGCCATTTCTTCGTATTCCCAGGAGAAGTGAACTCCAAGGGGCTGTGTGTGTGCTGGTGGCACCTGGTTTAGAAGTCTAACGCCGAGTAACAAGCTCTAATTAAATTTTAGTGAAGGCTGATATCAGTGAGAATCATATATTTGGGCAATACATGCCCAAAATGCCACCTAAACCCAAATATAAAGCATGGATTAGGTTTTAGAATCTCCTAGAAAGAGAAATCTCTTTTGGAACAGTCACAGAGGGCTATGGCCAAAACTATCCCGTAACAGTTACGAGCTGTAATTTGACATTTTAGATACACATTCCTCTTGCCAAGCAATATCATATTTTGGCTCTTGGAGGAGAAAATAAAGAGAAGGATCCATCCAGGATGAGTAATTTAGTGCAATGTAATCAAGGCAAGCTGCCCCACACACTGGGGACTGAATGAAAATTAGCAAGTCAGGGGTTTTGTCCTCTTAAATAAAAGTGTGTGCATTAAACAGGACAAAAAAAAAATAGGAAGAAAACTGGTTTTCTCATTAGACTTCTTTTCCATCTGAGCCCAAGTGTAGGCTTGTAGTCCACGAGCAGCTGGTTTGAGGTGGGGTGGCTGAAGCAGTTACTGCTGTGAGCTGTGTTCCTCGGAGGTTTCCATCCCTGGGGACACACCCCAGCCAGGGAAGCTCCTGCTCCTCCTGTCCCCATCCCCCGCCCAGCACAGTCACTGAATTCCCCGACTCCAAACTGCATCAGATGCGTGGAGCTGGCCAGGAGGCACAGGCAGATCCCAAAGCTCGAGGGGGGATCCCTGGCAGCAGAGTGCAGCTGGCACGGATGGATCCACCTGTAATTAGGAGCTCCTGAGCTCCGTGTCCCTGGGCAGGGAAATGCCTTGGAACTGGAGCAGTAAATTGCTGCCTCTGTGACTATTCCAGCACCATTTCACTGAGCTGTGGCACAGACTCTGAGTGCTGAAAGGACTCTGCATTTGAGGATCTTGCCATCCTCGTTTTACTCAGTCTGAAGCAGTAAGTGGGGCAAAGGGCCAATTTAGGGGAGATAATCTGTGGTCTCCAATCTCCAGGCAGGGATTCCCATTCTTACCCAGCAGTGTGGGTGATGGCTGAGCCCTCAGCCTCGCTGCTCCCGCTGCACTCAACTCCCAGTCTCTATTTCAGGGTCTTTTCCCACCTGAAAATTCCATGGTTCTGGTGCAAACCCACCCAGGCAGCTGTAAGGCCCCTTCCTGTCACACTCCCATGTGGGGCTTCACCAGAGCTCAGATTCTGGGAGCTCTCTGCTCTAACTGCAGGAGGAAATGACCCAGATAGTTTTTATTATTGGCTTCTCTCACATTCTGGGTTTTAAACGTTGAATAATTTCCTTGGTTTGCTGTCAGCATTTATTTAAAGGCAAAGCACTCGGGGTAAGCACATGTTGTAAACACTGACACGCATTTTTGATGTTATTTAAGTGCTCATTCAGCTTGCTGAGAACACAGACCTGCAAATGTATTTGTTAAACACACTATTATTTTTAAGAGGTCTTTTGGTGTATTAAAAATGAATCAGTATAAGCAAAACAAAATAATTTAAGCAATACATTTAAACACTTCAATTAACTTCCACCACAATTAAGTGAATATTTCCCAAATTATACCACATGCTGATGCAAATCACTGCCTTTTTTTTACAATAAACCTAATTTCAGCTGGAAAAGACTGATTTGCTCATCTTGTGTGTTGCTGTCACTTCAAATTTTCATCCAAACATTTTTACCAGTTCTAGCAATAGAAAACAATGAGCTGAAAGGGTGAAAAAGGCAAACTCTACTCCTTAACTCCAGCACTGCTCACGGTTTAAGGGAATGAATGAATTTCTGGAGAGAACTCTGCTCCCACAGCAGCCAAAAATTGTGCCCATCACATGTCAGGGATTATATTCTCGTATATTTTCAGGGGATTTGATTCTGTAACAGCAACAAATCCTGGCTAAAAGAATAATGCAGAGGGTGGCACAGTCAAGCCACATTTCCTCTCCAGGCAAAAGAGAAACCTGGAATCATTGTCCTGGAATGCACCGAAACCTCTCAGCAGAGGTCCTGAAATATTCATGAACATTAAGGAAACAGCAAACTTTTGGGGAGTGTGCTATTTAGCTGGAACTTGCTGTGTGCTCCGAGCTCTAAAATTACCGAGGGAAGGCTTTTTGCAGAAAGTAAATGAAGTAACAGACACTTGGGAATTTTATCTCCCTGCTGCCACAGACCACACAATGCTGAATAATTCAGCTCTTCAATTACTCATCCCAGCTGGGAAGATTCTTATGTGTTCGCTGGTGTAGATCAGTGGGGAGCTCAGAATTTTAAGATGAGACTTACTAAGTGTGTAAATCCTTAGTAAATAGTAGAGGAAACACCAAACTGCCATTTACCAGCTGAATTTACATGAAGTGAATGGCTGAATTTACATTCACCAGCTGATTTACAGGAACTTCCCCAGCTTCTCCCGTGTTTTTGTTGCTTTTGGAAAGTTCAGAGGCAAACACTTTTTGAAGGAGGAAGGAGGGGGAAAAGGAAGGAATAAGGAACTTCAGCTGCAGGTTGGGAACACACAACAGAGGCTTCTGTCAGCACTTCCCATCCCTTCCCTGCCTGGATGTGGATCTGGGGATTGGGTAGGGAGCACACAAAGTGTGCAGAGGTTTCTGTCAGCACTTCCCATCCCTTCCCTGCCTGGATGTGGATCTGGGGATTGGGTAGGGAGCACACAAAGTGTGCAGAGGTTTCTGTCAGCACTTCCCATCCCTTCCCTGCCTGGATGTGGATCTGGGGATTGGGTAGGGAGCACACAAAGTGTGCAGAGGTTTCTGTCAGCACTTCCCATCCCTTCCCTGCCTGGATGTGGATCTGGGGATTGGGTTCTGGGGATTTGGATCTCTGGGGCTCCGTGACTCTGGTGAGGCAAGCCAGGAACTCCCCCAGTGTGAATTAGTCATATTGAAGGGGGTTCAGGAGCATGGAAACAACAACTTCACATGAAATGCTGGGAATAAGAGACCTCTGTTGAAATGTTTATGTGTTTCACAAAGACATAAATATTTGGAGAATAGCAAAGGACACGGCTCGGCCTGGGCAGACTGAAAGCATTTACCTGATTAGTTGGCCCCAGCTCCAAAGGCTTTTCCTTGGCAGCAGCCGCAGCTCTCCCCAGCCCTGGGCACAGGAGGGATCCCTGCTCCGTGCTTGGGAAGCCGTTCGTGGTGCTGCACAGGGCAGCCGAGGCACGCTGCAGGGAAAGAGAGAGGGGGAAAGGGATGGAGGGAAAATTGTTTCCAGGTGCAGCCTCAGACTGTCTCGCATTCCCAGGCTGGGTTGCTTCAGGCAGAACTCAGCACTTCGTCCTGTCTGCACACAGCACAGACCGAGCAGCAATCTGGCTGGGAGAGCCTTTTTTTTTGTTGTTGGAATGGGGATGTGGATTTTTGCTTCTCCAGCTGGATCGATTTCCCATCCGGTTCACCAGGAGGCTGTGTGAATTCTTGTGCGAGTGGGGGGAACGGGGTGAGGAATCCAGCCCTGTTAAAACCACGCAGGGCGGTGCTGGGTGCTGGTGATTTTGGTGCTTCCGGCCTGATTCGCAGCACGGCTACACGAGAGTCAGGCAGCTTTGCTGCTTCTCTGCGTGCTTGGAGATAAAATCCAGGAGAAACTGCACAAGGGCAGGAGCACAACCTGTTCTGAGGCAGCAGGAAGCGTTTCCCAGGGCGGGACTATTTCTGGCAGCACTCTCCCAGCTATTGATCACAAGTCTGATGTTGTGAATAACGCTCTGATCTGGAGGCTGTCTGCAGCTGCTATTTTTATAGGTGTAGGGGCTTATTTTGGATGCAGGTATGTTGAAAAACAGCCAAGCTTCCCACACGGTGCTTAATAAAATTGTTTGGATATATACTAATGTCAAGTTGCAGCATTGTGTGGTTTCTGAGAGCTTGTTACTGCCTCAGAAGGTTTGGCTGATTGGAACATTTAATGAGAAGTGTTTGGCAGAGGGGTGGGACAGGATCATTAAGGTCCCTTGCAGCCCAAACCATTCCAGGATTCAATAATTCTGTGAATTTGGGATGTGGGGGGGTTGTTTACATTTTAAAGTATATAATTCCAAAGTTATATTTCGTTGCCATTTTGCCACTCTGCACCTGTGTTTTCAGCCTCTCTTTGGTTTGCAAGGCCAGCTCAGGGCCACTTCAGCCCCAGTCTGTGCAGAGCAAGCATTTATCACACAGCCCCCCATGCCAGGATAACGCAGGGCTGGGAATAAGCAGTTGGAAGTGGTGAAGGTGCTGGACCTTAAGCCAGCAGTGCTGCCACTGAAAAATGTCTCATGAAACACAGCCTGGAAGGAGGGAGGTGAAAAATGGGATGGGGGCGAGATGAATGACATGGGGGAAAGGGTTTTTAACTCAGCATTGCCACTGGAAAAATCCTTTCCCACACATTTCTGCTGTATCTTCTGTGTCCTCAGGCTCCTGAAAAAGAGCTGAACAGGCCTATTTGCTATTCAGTGGTTTTCATGCTTCTGTGATTCTCTGGGCTTATGTATCTTGTACATGAACATGTAAAAATCTCATATTTGAGTTATTTTTTCTTTCCTTGTATTCCTACCAGCGAGGACTTGCTGGAGACTAAGCAGGCATTGTTTAAACCCTTCCCCTGCAGCTCCACTGGGAGGCTTCAATCTGTCTTGCTAAAGAGAAAAAAAAAGATTAATCATTCCTTTTTTCTGTTTTTCATTCCGAATGCTCGATTCTGACAGCGAAAGCAATTTGTGTGCCTTAACTGTGCTGCAGACACGTTCCTCCTGTTGTTTGAGTCATACCCACCTTATTTTATCCAAGTTTTTCGAAATAACTCTCTGAAAGGTCAATCTTAGTTTAGTAATTGGGATTTGGGGGGTTTGGTAGGAACGATCTAGTTCCAAATCATTAACCTGGACATGTTATTCAAGGAAGGAAAAATGCCTCCCCCATCTCTCTGGGTGCCACAGTGAAGGTGACACTGTCTGCTCGCCTGTTTATCCCTCTGGAGAGGTGTGAGGAATGAGCAGAACGTGCCTGAATTCCTTCGGCACAGGAGAGCTGAGCTGGGGGGAATAATTGACTGCAGATACAGACTGACAATAAATTAGCACACCCCCAAGAGTCTGGAAGGAACAGAGGAGGAGCAGTCAGTGAGTCATTCCTGAGTCATAGAGCCTCCCTGGATTTATCCCGGGATGGGGTACTGCACGCACCACTCCTTGATCTGGTCTGCCTCGAAAGGACAACCCTGAAAATAATTGTGGAAAAATAAATGCTAGCAGCAATCATTCCTTGGCAGCAGCAGGCTTTATCGTGTTTTGTCAGAGCCTCGTGTATCAGGGCAGTGTTTTGATAAGAAATGGTGGAAAAGATGCAGGGCAGGTTGGTTTGGCTGCTCAGGCAGGCTGCAGTCAGGGGCTGGCCCATCACCCCTCTCAGCCCTTGGCACGAGCTGTGGGGGCTGTTTTGGGAGGGTTTTGGGGGTCAGTCAGAGCTCCCTGCTTGGTTCAACAGGCAGCACATACCGCGCTTTTTTTCCTCCTCCGTTTCTGTAAAGGTCTTGCAGCTGGGAGCATCTTCCCTGTTCAGCGCTGTTTGATGCCTCAGGGCACACGGATGTCCCAGCCCTGGGGTGCTCAGCTCCCGTTCCCGAGGGCAGGGGGATGGAGGAGACCTCAGGCACAAACAAAGCGTCCTGCAATCAAAACCAGCTGGGTTTTGCACTGGGTGGGAACCACCCCTGGAGAATACCAATTGTACCAGGAGCTTTCTCAGTCCAGCAGAGCTCAAAGAAGGGATTTGTGCCAGTCCTGAATTCCTTGTTCCGGTAGCAGAGGTGTCTGGAAAGCCCTGCAGCCTCCTGTGCCAGGGGCTCCGCTGTGCTCCGGCGTGGTTCTGCTTCCACTCTGCTGTTCCAAGGGGTGTGTTTCCAAGGATAGCATTCATCAGACTTTTTGGTGAGCTGATAAAATTCCCTGCCTGGCAAGGAGCTCTCAGCTGTGCCAGATAAAAACTGTGTTTTCTGCTTGGTTTGCAGCTGGAGGGGCCCAACAGAGCCAGCACATGATAAGCTCCAGGAATGCACGGAGGAGGAGGAACAGTTCCTCCCCCTCTAAGGATCTATCTCATCAGGTTGCTCCATCTCTGTAACTTCACCCTGAACCTCCCACCTTGCTCCAAATTTGAACAGGCAACGGGTTAATTAAACCTGAACAGGCTTTCGAACTTAGGGGAGGGACCAGCAAGTTAAAACAACCCCAGAAACTCAGCTGAGGGTGCAAATGGACCAGGAGAGCTCTGATTTCTCCTTGTCTTAACAGGGCTTATTATACCTCTTCCCTTGTGAAAGTTTTATGAATCTTAAGTACATTTAATGTACCTATTTGGCAGGGGTCTGTCTTAGTGGCAGTTCTATTTTAAAGATGATGAATGTCCACTATAAAAATTCATTTTCCTTCTTCCTCTTGACTGAGAGAGGTATTGATAAGACCCAGAAGATGAAGGCTTCAGAATTAAGTATAGTAAGCTTTAAAAATATTTGTAAATAAGTATATTTCCCTATTTTCTTTTGCACATATGAAGTATGGTATAAATGAGAGGCTTGGATTAAAGATTAGTGCTGAGTTTAAGATTTAATGAACTAACTGTGGTGGACACTGTGCTGAACCATTCAGTGTCACCAGTGGTGAACATACCTGGAGAAAAAAAGCCAAATTCATTGGGAATGCCATTGCACAAGAAGGAGCATTTATTTCTGTGATCAGGTAGAGTCCTGGTTCATGAGCAATTCCTACTTCCTGCTGCATGAGTAGCAGTTCTCATGGAATCATGGAATGGTTTGGGTTGGAATGGACATTAAATCCCACCCAGTGCCACCCCTGCCATGGCAAGGACACCTCCCACTGTCCCAGGCTGCTCCAAGCCCCTCCCAGCCTGGCCTTGGGCACTGCCAGGGATCCAGGGGCAGCCACAGCGGTGGGACAACCTGTGCCAGGGTCTCAGTAAATAAACAATCTAAAGGAAACAGAATTCCCCATGAAAACCCCCTTAAGAACTTAAGATCAGGAACAGAACAACCCCCAAGTGGCAAGATAATGGGCTGTCAGTGAATTCTCCCAGCCCTGGTTTCTGTGATGCTGAGGCCTAACATTCCAAACTATCTCCATTCTCATCTCGCCTCAGAGAATTCAGTAACTCCAAAAAATAACCCAAAAGCTGGAAGAGCGAGGTGTATCGAGCTTGGATTGCTCCTGCGTCCGCCCTGGCAGAGGGAGCAGCACCTGAGCGACCCGCTGGGGCCAATCCATGTCCTGGAATGCCGGCAGCTGCCAGCCCTGCTCTCCTCTGGCAGTGTCCCCAGCAGCAGCCGCGCCCGGGAAAGAAAGAGCAGGCAGGAATTCGCAGCATTCCCGCTCCGGTTAATCTCCGGCGGTCCCGCTGCGCCTCAGTGAACTGGGCTGGGATCCGGAGCTCTGCCGGGGAGAGCTGCCGATCCCTTTGGGCTCCCGCGGAGAAGGGATACAGAGAGCCGAGAAGGGAGGCCACAGAGCCCCTCACCTCAGTCCTGCCGCTGCCCCGGTCCTTCTCCCAGCTGGGCTCCGGGAAATTCCAGGGACAAGGCTCCGTGGCTGCTCCACCCCTCAGCAGCTGCCCCAAACCCTCCTCCCTGGCTCCCTCCTTTCCAGGCTGGACAATAATTAAATATCAAATTATAGCATGCTTTTAAAAATGAGAGCAAGTGAAGGAGTGGTGGGAAGGCTCCGGAGGTGTTAAACTTCCCACAAACTCATCCCAGGCTTGGAAAGTCACTCAGGAATCTGATTAACCAGGTACCTCAGGGCTACTTGAAAATGTGCATGGAAATTCTAACTCTAATAATTCAGGCCATTATATAATTCTGCAAGGCCAGGTTGGACGGGGCTTGGAGCAACCTGGTCTGTGGGAGGGGTCCCTGCCCATGGAACTGGATGAGCTTTAAGGTCCCTCCCGACCCAAACCATTCCAGGATTCCATTCCATGATTCTGTGAAGATGTTCATTCAGAAATCTAGTGTGGGGACTCTGAGCATATCTACATATTACATCCATAAGTAGAAATGTAATAAACAGAGAGCAATCAGAAACTGGCATCTGGATAGTTTGACCAATTACGAATATGAAGCACAGTTCTGAATTTTGCAGTGAAAAAATTCACAGCAGACACGTTGTGATCATGCTGGAGCAAGGAAAGAAATGAAAATTAATCATTTTAAACACTGTTATAATCAAAATCTAAGTGCAGGTATGGAATCCACCTGCAATATTTCCTCTTTTTTGTCTTACTGGTATTTGTAGATTCACATTGAAAAATATTTTTCACTATTTTTTTTTACCTTTACATGTGTCTCCTGCATTCTGAAGAGTCAAAAAGCTGCTGCAGTTCTACAAGAAGAATTCCTGATGCAACAGCCATTCCTGCAGTTCATAATTATTACTCTGGCATTAATGAAGCTGTTAATTACACCACTGCTCTTCTGCTGGGATCAGAGGATAACGGTCAGAGACCTAAAATGAAAAGTTTGGTTATATTTTCGAAGTTAAAAGTGTTACAGCTGGAAATCTCTTGGAGGTTTCCGAAGAAAAAATCCCTCTGCTAACTGCTTATCCCATCCATGGTTTCTGGGATTTCTGCAGCATCATCTCTGTGAATGTTCTGAGGTTCCCTGTTGGTTCCCTGGGTCATCAAGGCTGGATTTATTGGGGGGCAAAGAGAGCTGCACACCCAGAGTCCCAGCTCCATGTGCCACAGGAAGCTCTCAGTGGCTCCTGCCAGCAGGAAATTCGTTGCTCCATCCCTTTTTTTCCCATATTATGGATATGTTCTTCATATTCATATTCATATGAATCCAGCCTTATTCATAGAAATTCCTCATCCAGCATCTAAACCAAAACAAGGTAATCAAGTACTGAGCCAGGTCTGGAACCAGTGAGTTTCCACATCCAGTTCCTGCTCTCACAGTCCTGATTTTACTGGATTAAAGTCACTTGCCAGGACATGGAAATTTCCTTCCATTTCTGTAGCAGTTAACCAGAGCAGCTCCTTAAATGTACCTGTGTGCTTCCAGTTTGAAAGCCTGTGTTGATTTCTTTTACTTCATTTCTAACAATACCAGCTAAAACCAGAATGTCTCTGTTAGAATTGAGAACCCACTGTTAGGTGGTTTTTGCCACCTGAAACGATTCAGTTGTGGCCATCAAGGCTGAATGCTGGAAAAAGGATCCAGCCAGACAAACAGGGGGAAGTTTGAAGGCCTCTTTTATGCACCAACGAGGCTGAGAGCTGCAATAGGCGAGCCCAGCTCAAAGAGATTTCGAATCAAAAGATCTCTCCCGTGCCTTAGGGGTTCCAAGGAGGCTTTTTCCAGGGCTGTACTGAGGGGGTTTGGAGAATCCCACCCCTCCCTCTCCAGCCCAGCTGAAGGGCTCCCCCGTGGCGCCGGCAGCTGCTGAGCGCATGTTTCTCACACACAGCTCGATCAAACCAAGGCTGTCAGGGGGAAGGTGATCCAAGTACCCTGGAGAGGAAGAGGTGACCCACGGGGGGCTGGAGAATCCAAAGCCTCCCACCAATCCTTTAAAATGTATCTTAATACTTCGCAGGGTTCTCTGACTGAGTTTGATTTTTCACTCTTTTTCTGGCCTCATTAATTGTTCACTGTACCACAGGCGTAATTCTTAGTGCACCAAACTTAGCTAAATGTGTTGCCAATAACTAAAATTATTATTAATATTGCAAGGGAGTTTTTGGGTTTTTTTTTATTACATCAAACCAAGGATAAAACAATTCCGGTCTGAAGAGGCAACAGAATTTTCACAAACCTCTAACAACCATTAATTTTTTATCATGATTGCATTTGAGCTGTAAATATTCACATAGGGGTTACCAGCAGGGGTAAAATAAGCTACCTGATTTGCAAATCCATGGATTCTTAGAGGCTGGGGGGTTGTAGCCCTGATGTTTGCCAGAGGTTGAGATGCTGAAGTGATTTTTGGAACCCCACTTCTGTTCTGTCGCTGCAAAAT
Source organism: Oreocharis arfaki (assembly GCA_013398015.1). NCBI lineage: Eukaryota > Metazoa > Chordata > Aves > Passeriformes > Paramythiidae > Oreocharis > Oreocharis arfaki. The sequence continues at coordinate 35,592 of VZRR01009043.1, read as the reverse complement.
GTGAATTCACATGGTACCAATTAACTGGATCTTGGACAAAACAAGTAGCAGTGAGAAGAAACCCCTGTGGTTTTTATGAGAATAGTAAGTAGAAGTCGAGAAAACATTTCATGCCAAGCGGATCAGGAAAGCAGGAGCTGGGGGAGGATTTTATGGTGTCACTGCAGCATCTTGCCTGTGATTTTCTGTGTATTGTTGGTTAATACTCAGCTTTTTGCTGAAACTTCGCACCAGAACTCAAGGCAGAGATGTTTTACAAATTGTGGCAGATTTCATGGAGTTCAAAGCTCAGAAATTGGGTTTTTGTCTTCAAAAACGTGCTCCATGATTTCAAAACTATCCAGCTCTGCTGAGGACTTTGCTGTCACAGAGTGGGAGCACTTGGGAGCTGGGGGCTGAAATGGTGAATTAAGTGAACACACAGCATAAAGGGCATGTCCTGACCACCCTGAAATTAATGTTGGTTTTTCTTTCTTCTGAGCAAAGATTTTTCCTTGCAAATAAAATAAACACTAGGGACTTGGAGAATTCGTTTCAGCACATATATATACAAATTATATATCACTCCATGCTTTTTGTCTCGTAACAGGGTGATTAAATATCTCATTTGTCTGCTAATTAGAGCTTTTTAATGGTTAGGCCTCAACACTTAACCGTGAGGAATGAATAAACTCTTTACCTGGATACACACAAAGGGTGGCACCCAGCATCGTGCTGTAGCTCCTCTTTGCTCCCAACGAGGGTGATGGATCCCAGCAAAGCTGAAGGATTATGGAACCATGGAATGGTTTGGGTTGGGAGGGACTTTAGAGATCATTATAATTCAGGATGGCCCAGGCTGCCCAGGGGCTGCTGGCTAATGGGGTGCCCCAGCACCCACAAGGAGGGTAAGACTCTCCAAGCAGACTTGCTGAATCCACCAGGATCCTGGAAAAGTGCAAAAGAGAGGACAGAAAACTACTTGCAGGGCTTTTCTTCCTGGTTTTGGTACTCTAGCACTCTGGCCTCTTTCTGTGGTGAGCAAATCACAGTAAATGGTATTTTTATCCTTTTATATATTACATGCTTGCAAAAATTGCTGACAGAAACTGCCAACAGGCTGCTCTAATCACTATAATGCTGCTTCACTGGCAAATAAAGAAAGGTCTTTTTGCTCTAACCCAGACCATCTGCTCTGGGGGCTTTTAATGATGCAACTACACTGGCATTTACAGAATGGAAACTTCTCTGCTGTGACCTCAGAGTGGGGGATAAGTTCTGGGGGGATATGTAGGAAGAAGGGGGGGATGTTAAACTGGTGACTGGTCTGGAGGAGACAAAGAGATGCGTGAGGAAGGTGTGGAGCTGCAGATCTGGAACACTTTTAACCTCAATTCTTCTTTCAAGTAACATTTTCCTGAAAACAAATACGTCACATCCCCCCCCCCCCCCCCCCCGATGGTGCTGTGAGTAACAGCAGCTCCTACAGCATCGATAGGATATTTACTCAGTGATTCACCCCCTTCCTCCAAGTGTTTATCTGCCTGCCCTGACCACATCCAGTCACCAATTACTAGCTGAGAAAGGCCTTACAAACCCATGGTCAAGGCACTCCAAACAGTCGGGCACAGGCTGAGGCTTTGGTGTCAGCGCTCGGTGCCAGGGGTTTGCACAGGGGAATAAATCCATCAGCACTTCCCTGGAGTTTGCAACTGAATCTGCATCTCCTCTCACCCACAAAGAGCTTTTGGATTACTTCAGAAGACTCCTGGTTAGGCCTTTAAAACAGAGGAAGCAACAGATCTTCACACAGCTGTTGCGTGTTCAAACTGTGCAACAGCAGCCACTCAGATTTCACACGCCTGTGCAGGTAAAAGCAGCAGGTTTTGACCCATGGAAGTTATTTTCCTTCTGGTTTGGTTTTCACCACCAGTTACCTGCACTCTCAGAATAAAATTCTGTTCTTTTCAGTTCATGTCAGTGCAATTTAGGACAGACTGGCCCTGCAACAGGGAATTGTACACGCTATTGATTATGTACACACTGTTAGTTATGTACACATTATTAATTATGCCTTAATCAGAAGATAATTCTGCTCCTTTAAGATAATCCTTCTCTTTTTGCTCTGTGCTTTTTTTTTTTGCAGGAGTAAGACAAACCAGAAACCCACATTTTTCAGTGATGTAAGCAAGAGGACACATTGTTTTTCTTCTCCAAATCAGCCGTGCTTCCACAACTGGAGTTATTATGTGATTATTCATGGGTCTGTCACCTCTTTGTGGCAGCAGACTGAGAAGCAGGGAAGGCTAAACTAGAGTTAAAAATACTGTGACACTGTGTTAAATGATGTGAAAAATAAATGTGGCTGAGGGTTTGATGCTGATATATAATTTTTAGAGGTGTTGCAATACAGCTGCTGTCTCATACAGTTGTGATGAACAAATGTGCACAAAACTTCCACGACTCAATGGATCACCCTCATCTTTTGGCACAGTTTGGGAAGACATCCCTGGCTCTCTGTCTGGGGATCCATAAAACCTCAAAGCATCCTAAATAAGGAGCTGGATAGTATGGGAGCACCTGATATACCCTCGGTGGGAATGGCATTTACTTCCTGAGGATCAGGCTCCCAACTTCTCCTGTAGCTTCCAACTATTTCGTTTAACTCCTTGTGTTCTCTTGGATCTTCCAGCAATTAAAATAAATAAACTTCTTAATATTTCATATCAAATCCAGATTCTCCCTCAGCACACCTGCCCAGGCTCAGCTCTTCCTTTGGGATAGATGCAAGTGAGAATTACCTTCTTATCAAATTTGCTTTGAATCTAATCTATTTTAGAATGATGTAAGTCCTGAAAAACACTGCAGGACTGTCCAAGTCTGTTAGCACTTTTAAGTAAACAAACAAAACCTGCTTTAATTAACCCAATTTCCAGGCTGCCATGGTCAGAACCCAACTAAAAGCTCTTTGGGTATTAAAAAACAAAATCTAAATATGAAACAGAAGCTCCACAAGGAGGAGGGCTCTGTGGGAACCCTCCTGCCTTTGGTCTGACAATCCAGAAAGTGTGTTCTGGTTTCCCCCAGCATCCGGTGCACTCCAGCAAAGTTTCTAAGTTTAAACTTCACTCAAAGCTTCAGTGTTCCTTAAATGGCACAGCTCAGCTTGGCTGGCAGAGCTGCAGCTCATGGTAAAGGAAGCCACCACCACATGAACGTTTTCCCTAAATGCTGCTCTATATATTCTCAATGCTCAGCTCAGGAGTCGCTAAAATAAGCTCTCGAAATAACAGCTCCAAACACTTCACAAGGCTGCAGCCTCTCAGAGGGGCTGGCTTTTCCTACCTCGGGCTGCCTTAAACAAAGGATGCTCCATGCCATGGCAGGAGAGGAAGGCTGAGCCCAGCTGGAGGACTAGCATAAGTCAATTAGGATCTGTTGGCTCTCAATTAGAGGATTTGTTATTTATCCCAGGCTGCCTCCCAGTACAAACTGGTGGCTGCCGCCTTCTCTCCGGGGTAAACAGGCACTCAGAAACGTGGGGGCTGAAATGTGAAGTGTGTTTCTTTATCCTTTAGTCTGAGCCAACAGCATTTAACTTTCAGGAGAATGAAATTGAATTATTCTTTTAAGCCTGAGTAAAAGCCCCCTCTGTTACATACAGCAGATTCTGCCTGTAACCACTGATTCTATCTACTGGAAAACCTGTAAAATAATAAAGAATCACAGAATCATTCAGGCTGGAAAAGAGCTTTGAGGTCATCAAGTCCAACTGTCAACCCAGCACTGCCAAAGCCACCCTGATACGAGCCAAGAAATTAACTGCAAAAGGCATTTTTTTTTAAATCTGCAAATTAAAATCACATATAATGAAATTGCTATGCAACATCAGTGGTTTAGAGATAATGTTTCCTGTGGAAGCCGAACACTTAATCATGGAAAATGAAATAAGAAGCATGAAAATTATAATTGGACAGGAGTCACTGATAGATTCACAGAACTGAGAACTCAAAAATCTTATGAATCCGGGGAAATGATATATGGGTCAACTTTAAAAAGAGCCCAGAAATACCAGGGAGCCCAAACCTCACTTCAAACACATATCTAAGTGTTTGTATCTGCAATTCCTCCTCCAGGAAGCTGAGCACCACCACCAACTCTCTGAAATTCAGACTTCTTCAAATGTATTCTACTTTACATGGATTTCTGTCAGCACTCCTTCCTTCCCCATTATCACCTGCACCACAGAGAGAACGAGAATTTACATAAAATCCCACAGGAAATGCAAAAGATCTCTGTAAAGCTGCACAGTGACTTCTGTCTCCTCTTCAGCTCTTCACAAGTTCCTCAAAGCATTGGGAGAAAAGAGTTCTGGCTACACCAGGGAAGGGGGGAAGGACTGAAACGAGCAACAGCCATCCCCAGTCATGCCCCAAAGCAGCCTGAATGGTGCAGTGCAGCAGCTGCTGAATTCCTGCACGGGCTCCATCAGGGACCTCTTGTGGCTGTATCAGTCCCCATGACACGTCTGGATCAGGGGTTTTGTTAAATTTCATTCTTAGAATTCATTCATGGTCCAGAGGAGGCCCCGGAGCTGCTCCCAGGGCTGGAGCCCCTCTGGAGCCAGGCTGGGAGAGCTGGGGGTGCTCACCTGGAGAGGAGAAGGCTCCAGGGAGAGCTCAGAGCCCCTTGCAGGGCCTAAAGGGGCTCCAGGAGAGCTGGAGAGGGACTGGGGACAAGGCATGGAGGGACAGGACACAGGGAATGGCTTCCCAGTGCCAGAGGGCAGGGCTGGATGGGATATAGGGAAGGAATTGTTCCCTGGGAGGGTGGGGAGGGACTGGCAGTGGTAACTCCCTGCCGTGTCTGTGCTGCCCTTAAATGCTACACTGGCTGTGACAGAGCATCTCTGCCCACTTTTCCCTGGGCTCTCCCTGGTCCAGCAGAGCCCTTTTCCCTGTCACAGGGTTTGAGACAGCCAGAGGGACTCTGGCACATCCCATGGGACAGCTGAATCCGCCCAGGGCAGCAGCACCACTTCCCACAGCTCCGCCTGCACTGAGTTTCTTGATACAAAGGAGCACAGCACCGAAGAGTGTCCTGTCTGCTGTAACTGTAAAAGGACAAAAAATAGTGTTTTAAATTATTATATCTCAGCAAATTTTAATTATTACCCTCAAGACTTTTCAGTAACACATAGAACTTATTTACCTACAAATTCCAGCCCATGCTGGATACTTTCACTCATGAACATATTAGTCATCACTTAATTATTGCTACCCAGCCTTATTAATATGTATAATACGGATAAAGAGCTCTCTGGCAGGGATGCATTTTAATAAAGGCACTGAAAGGCAACACGCAGTAATTTCTAGAAGGCTGTGCCGTGGTTGACAACAGCAAACCGAAGCAGCCCAGGGATGGCATGAGCTTTGGAAGGAGAAAAATCAAATTAGTTTTAATATTCTAATGACAAACTTAATTTGAGAGAGGACACCCGGGGCACAGGACACACAAGGAAGGGGACACCCAGGGCACAGGACACTCGGGGCACGGGACAGCGGGAGCACACGACACATATGGCACAGGACACCAGGGACAGAGGACACACATGGCACGGGACTCCGAGGGCACAGGACACCGGGGGCGGGCCGCCCTACGGAGCCGCCCCGAGAGGCGGGCGGGGACC
>VZRR01009043.1:315-29005 GCA_013398015.1 Oreocharis arfaki | reverse complement strand
CCCGCCTGCTCCAGAGGGAATATCGGGAGCTGCGGCTGCCGGGGCAGGGCTGGGGAAGGACACAGCACCTGCCTCCCCGCCGATTTGTAAGCAATAAACCCAAATGCAGGCGGCATCCCAAAACATTCCCGGCTCTAGATGGACGTGTCCCTGCCGTGTACCGACATGTGTTTGAAGCGAATTTAAGGAACAGCGAGGCTCTGATTAAAAGGTAATAAGCCTTTTATAGGGTTTTTAAAGTGTTGCTGCTTGTTTGAGAGTCCCTTATAGGAACTTTTAAAGTAAGGACAATGTTTGGCCCATGGAACAACGTAGCTGCCCCTGGATCCCTGGCAGTGCCCAAGGCCAGGTTGGGCGGTGGCACTGGATGAGCTTTAAGGTCCCTTCCAACACAAACCAGTCTGTGAAGTGTTGACTGAAATACCCAAATCGAGGTGCAAACTGTATTTAGAATAGCGCCATGTGTTGTTTTGCATATATTGCCAAGAAATACTTTTTCCAGACCTTCGTAACATTTGTTTCGTGTTGCATTTTGAATGCGAAGACGTAAATGGTGACTCACACACTCCTGACAGAGTAGGGGATGGGTGCTGCAATCCGTCATGATTTACGGATAAAACAGGAGAATGTGTTTTATGTGTTTGTCCTGAAAGATCAGATGGCAGAATTGCAAAGGCCTTTTGTTCAGGGGAGTGATCCACGAGCTGGAAGCAAAGCTTTGGAAAACTCACTGTGCCCTCCTGTGGTGGCATTGAGGACATGATTAAAATCCTTAGCTTTTTCCCCCGGAGTTTTTCCAACCTCCACAGCGAGCAGGGAGCCACACTCAGATCAAAGAGTCACACACAAAGTGCTGTGTGAGTCTTTGTGTCAAACAACATTTACAGTTAAAGGTGATGCATCTCTGGGAAAAACGTGTCTGAGGTAAAGGAAGAACTTGGTTTATTTAAGACCAAAATTCAGATACCACATTTGCTTACAGTTTATCCAGTTTTTTACCTCTACGTAGTGCTGCCCTGACAATAACATTGGGTAATCACTTCCTCCTTGTGACACTGCAGTGTTCTCTGCTGTTCGTATATCTTCCAGATTTAGTAATTTATTTATTCTACTGCCCAGTTACTGATCTTTGTCAGATAAATTTGTTGCAGGAGCTGTCAGAGGAAGCTCTTGGCTAGATTATTCCCTGGAGTAGTTGGAACGTGGAGGTTTGTGTTGAATTAGGGCAGGCACATTATGATAGCCTCATTATTATATATTATATTATTGGCTTTATTAAACAGCTTTTGGATAACAAAAGTGAAATTTTGCTTTAAATACTAGACCTTTGCTTTGTATTACACTTTGTAAAAACAATAATCTGGAAATGTGAATTCATCTTCATTTTCATGCCATTTGTGTGAAAACTGTGCAATATATTTAAATTCAATCTGCTAAAGGGTAACTTATAAGGAAAATGGTCTGGGTCAAGAGAGACCTCAAAGCCCATCCAGTGCCACCCCTGCCATGGCAGGGACACCTCCCACTGTCCCAGGCTGCTCCAAGCCCCATCCAGCCTGGCCTTGGGCACTGCCAGGGATCCAGGGGCAGCCACAGCTCCTCTGGGCACCCTNGCAAGGGGCTCTGAGCTCTCCCTGGAGCCTTCTCCTCTCCGGGTGAGCACCCCCAGCTCTCCCAGCCTGGCTGCAGAGGGGCTCCAGCCCTGGAGCAGCTCTGGGGCCTCCTCTGGACAGGGCAGGTTGAGCTTCTCATCCACCAACACCCCAAATCCTCCCGGGGCTGCTCTCCATCCCTTCTCCCCCTGTCTGTGTTTGTCCTTGGGATTCTCCCGGCCCGGGGGCAGGACCTGCACTTGGCCGTGTTGAATTCCTGAGGTTCTTCCAGCCGCACCTCTCCCCCTGTCCGGGTCCCTCTGGAAGCCCTCCTTCCCCTCCAGGGTGTGACCGCACCCCGCAGCTTTGTTCCCGTGAACCGACACTTTGTTTTTTCCATCAGATACTCAGAATTGCTCGAGAGGGTGAAGAAAGGAGGGGGAGAAAACGCCGTCCTGAGGCACACGCAGCGCAACAAGAAGCTGTTCGTGCGGGAGCGCCTGAGGCTGCTCCTGGATGATGAGGATTTCCTGGAGCTGTCCCCGCTGGCAGGGCTGGACATGCCCTACGGGGATGTCCCTGCTGCCGGCTGCCTCACGGGTAGTGCCTGGCAATGGGATGTTGGGGGGTACTGGGAAAGGAAAACGGAAGGAAAAAGGATGCATGGAACAATGGGATATTTTGGTATCTTAAGTGCTTCCCTAGGAAAAGTGAGCACTACTTTTATCCAGTTCTTGTTCCCAACAGGGAAGAGTTCAGCCACTGCTGTATTATTATTTTGGGAAATCTGGGAGAAACCTTTAGGAGAAATTCTTTAATTTCTTCTAGATTTAGTAATTTATTCTATTTTCCAGTTACTGATTTTTTGTCTCAATAAATGTAGGGTGATGTGACAAATCAGCTGTTGCCTCCTAAAGGAGAGGGGACAAAGTTACTGTGAGTAACAGGAGCTGTGACATACATTTTGAAGTGTTTTTCAAATCATAGACAGTTGCATTTTCTACGCAAACATTGTCTCTATAAACTGGAACAGCTCTTCAAAAGGAAATTTCATTGAAATTCAATGAAATTCAGTTTCATTCGATATCAGTGAAATTGCATTTTGAAGAGTAGGTCACATTTAACAAGTAAGTAGAAGAACAGTGTGAAAACCTTTTTTTTTCATCACAGACTGTTATATTTTTCAGTTTCGTAGGGGTAATTTTTAGTTGCCTTCCCTTTTACCTCAAGGCTTGGGAGTCACAGTGTATTTTTTTGTTACGTTGTCGCCAGAAGTAAGTACATTTATTTGAGGTTCTGTCTTCTGTCATTTAGATTATTTTAAAAAATACTTTTATTCCAGAGAAGAGGGTAGATTTCTTCCCCGTGTGATATTTCCAATTTAATTTGGAGCTTCTTGATGTAGCATTATGGAAAAAAAAAAACTCCAGAAAAAATATACCCCCCTTGCTTTGTCTGTTGTTTTAGAGAGTCCTGATAAATATTTGTGGTACCACTTACAGGAATTGGCAAAATCTGTGGGGTCTGGTGTGTCTTCATTGCGAGTGATGCCACTGTGAAAGGAGGAACAATTTACCCAATTGGAGTGAAAAAACAGTTGAGGGCCCAGGAAATTGCCATGGAGAACAGGCTGCTGTCTGTGCACCTCGTGGACAGTGGGGGAGCCTTCCTACCCCTGCAGGTACTGCTGGCACCTCTGCAGAGCAGAAAACATCAGTATTTATTTCATTACTTGGACTAATCTTGCACCTCCCGCCTAATCAGAGATTAGAAACTCCAGTGAGTTTGCTGAACAGCTTTTGTGTCTTTAATAAATGAGTATGTGGTGGGAGGTGTCTATTTTCACTTCAGAATCTCTAAAATATTCTGTATTTTGTTGTCCTGTTTGTGCCAGTGATGCACTAAGCTCCGTGGCCTTTAAAAGTGGAGTTTTTGCAATTCTGACTGCAAAATAAGAATTTGAACAGGTTCTTTTGCAAAATGCAGGGATCATCCTCTCATGGAGGCTGGAGTAGTTCTCTCTCCACGCTGAGGGCAAGCACACAGGAAAGGTTTTTACCTGGAATTGTATCCAAAACTAAGTAAAAAAGGAAACTGCTGAAGGCGTTTCACAGATAAAGTAGAACCACCACCCTTCCCTTCTCCACATTTACAGTCAGTTTGTGTAGAATGTATTGATTTCAGAAAAAAATCACAAAATTTAACCTCTGCTTTCAAATGGATATTTTTGGGGGGATTTTTTTCATGGATATTTTTGGGGGGATTTGACAATGTATGAAGGAATAAATACTGTAGTGAATGCTGGATATGAAAGGTTCAGGAATGATCATTAATGGGGCCCTTCCCAGTGTCAGTTTTGGTGTGTTTGGGAATGAATGGGCTGAAGAGGAACCATCAGCTTTCATAGTTAATATTAAAAATCCCTTTTTCTTTCCCCTGTGCCTCAGTCAGAGCTGTTTCCTGACAAGCTGCACGGTGGCAGGATTTTCTACAACGAGGCAATCATGTCTGCCATGGGAATCCCTCAGGTACAGTGCCATGGGGAGTGCAAGGGGGTGTAGGAAAGGTGCAAATGTGTAGTAAATCTTGTCCCTGCTGGTGTTTCTTTCTCTGGTTTGTTCCCCAAGCTGTGATTTAGCACCTTCTGCATTTCTGAAACAACTTTGGGCTTTGGCTTTGCCTTTCCTGCCCCCTGTCCAGCACAGCTGTGGTTTGTGTCCCCTCAGGTGGCCGTGGTGTGTGGCTCCTGTGTGGCTGGAGGTGCCTACGTGCCCACCATGGCTGAGGAATCTGTGATCATAGACAAAATTGGGACACTGTTCCTTGCTGGGCCACCCCTGGTGAAAGCTGCCACGGGGGAAGATGTCTCTCCTGAGGACCTTGGAGGAGCCAGGCTTCACTCACAGTATGTGGAATATTCTCAAAAATAGAGAGAGAATTTGGCGTACTCAGCTTTAAAGGAACGTGGCACTGGCGTTTCAGATGAGGGCTGACAGTGGAACCTGTGGTTACACTGGTTTGCCTTCTTGGGTTCAGGGGTTTGGGTTAAACCAGCCAAATGGAAGTAAAATTAGGTTATTTATGGGGTGAGGCAGGGACTGGGCAGGTTGGATTTGGATCTCTATTGTTCCACATACTTTTTGAACAACTTCAGGCAAGTCATTTCCTCTGTGCCTCACAGGGAGCAGTTATAGAAGAGGGATACTATCTCCTCTTTTCCAGAATACACATATTTAACCCAGCTATGCTACATGGAATACATTCCTGTCTTTATATCTTGGCTGCAACCACTTATTTTGAAATAATTCTTGAAGTTTCTTCTCCTGATTTCCCTTTTTGATATTGTTTGCAACAACAGCACCATGAAAATAAATTCAAAGGTGTTTCTTTAAGGAAAGATAAACACAAAAGTCGCAGGGAAGGACTTCTCCTTACTGTGAATTTGATTTGGGGTTGGACTGCACAGGAATTCCACTGGGCTACTGCTTTCAGCTCATCCGTTCAGAACCAAATCACACAGTGTTTTCACAGGGCATTTGGGGAGTTTCAGCTTTTTCCCAGAGTTTGGAATTTCTCTCAGAATTCAGAACTCATTAATTCAATGCTAATTAATGTCTCTCTCTCCTAGAGTCAGTGGATGCACTGACCATTTTGCACCCTCGGAAGAGGAGGCCTATGAGTGCATTCGTAATGTTGTCTCCACCTTAAACTGTGAGCCAGTGCCAGAGGAGGACAGGGATCATGACAGTCCCTTGTACAGCCCTGAGGAGCTCCTGGGCCTGGCACCACTGGATTATGGCTGTACTCTTCCTGTCAAACTGGTAAGGGAACAGGGATTTCATTCCTGCATCCTTCACTCTGCTCTATCCCACAGCTCCAGGTGTTATTCTGAGTTATTACCTCATCTGTTGCCAGCCTGTCTTAAGCCTGCAACAAAGCAGGGTGGCAACTGTTTTGTGGGACTATAGAAAAATATTTAACCTGAAATCCTGCTGGAGATAAAATAATCCCAGGTTGTGCCAGTGCTGCCCATCTTTTTTCCATGCGCTTTTGAGATACTTTATGTCAGCATGTCTTGCACTGTGTTGGCTGCCTTGAGAACATACACCTGTTAATACCTGGTTTTCTCTTCCCCTGCCTTTTTGGCTTTTCCCAAGTATTCAAGATTGTGTCTTGCAAAAGAAATGGTGAAATTACTGACTGAAAAACAACACAGCTCGAAATAAACTTGTTTGAGGTTGGGACACGCGCTGATGCTTAAGCAGAGACATGCAGAGCTGCCCACGCTGTTTTCATTGTGTTCTACGTGAGATTTAATCTCCAAGGATGTGAATCCAGTATCTTTTCCAGTGGTAAATCCCTGCACTTGAGGGAATTGTCTGCTTTGAAGGCAGCTTTTAACTGTGTTGGAAAAAAGCATGAGCCATACGAACTAAGCATTTCTTATGCACAAAATCCGAAACTGCACACACTGGGGTTTGGTTTTTGCTTTTTTTTACATTTTTATTCACAGGAACAACTGTGCTTTGTAAAACTGAAATGATTTTGGAGTTGGCCTTTGTCTTAAAATACACAGTTGGTAATTAAACTGAATGCAAATTGGATGGTTTGTGTGTATTGAGTATTTAGCAAGTCACCCAAAGACCCTCTGTGCTCATCTTGCTGCTACTATTTGAACACAGCATTTCTTTTAGCAGAACTCCCCTCTTTTCACTTCAGTTTCTCTAGGAAAGTCTGTATGTTTCTTTGCAGATTCTGAGCCGTCTGGTGGATGGAAGCAGATTCCAGGAATTCAAGGGTTCTTATGGAACAACATTAGTGACAGGATTTGGCCACGTGGAAGGGTATGGCTGGGAACATTCACCATCCACATGGATGGGCATGCATTTCTCAACAGCTTTTGTGTCCTCAGCGGGTTTTACACCATTCCAATCATTTCTAGGGTTCAAAAGGGAGAATCATGGAATTGTTAAGGTTGGAAAAGACCTCTCAGATCATGGAGTCCAACTGTCCCTGTTTGTTCTGTAGGCACTTGGTGGGCATAGTGGCCAACAATGGGGAGCTGGCTCACGATGCTGCTCTCAAGGGCAGCCACTTTGTCCAGCTCTGTGGCCAGAGGGGAATTCCCATCCTCTTCCTCCAAAACACTGCTCCACAGCCAGCAGGGCCTGCAAGCATCTCACAGGTATGGCAAGTTTATTAAAATATATTTCAAGCAACTTCTAGTTCTTCTTGTGCTTTTTAAAATTTATCAACTGTTAGGAAAATAATTTTTTGACCACTCTTGATGGTTTCAGCCATGAAGCTTCGTAATGACTTTGCTAATGATTGCTAAGATTACGAATTTTCTAGGATTTAAGAACATTCTGATTTGAATTTTAAGCAGGCCTGGATGCTGATATAAAGTGATACTGTTCAGTTAGCAAGGCAGGCTGTAAAACTTGGAATCTGGAGTGCTTTTGACATTGAAATACAGCTTATTGGTTCCTCTGATGACTCTGCACTCCAGAAAATTGGCTATTTCTCTTTTTAAATCAAAGGCATTAAAGCACAGTAGGTTTTGCCCTGGGCTAGGGAGAGTAAAACATCCCTTACATTCCAGATCTGTTTCTGCAGAACTGTAAAAAAATGAATGATTTAGAAATACAAGTTTGGTGGGAGTGCAGGGAATCTAGAATAAACTCTTAAAGCACCTAAAACATCTATTTTCATTCCAGGCAGAGGCTCATTCCAACAGGCTGAAGGCCCAGGCCTCCATGATGGCTGCAGTTGCCTGTGCTGCTGTTCCCAAAATAACCATTGCCATTGGAGGCTGTTTTGGGAGTGACAGCTACGTCATGGTACGGGGGGCACCAGCCCAGGGCTTGGGGACACACCTGTCACACTGCTCAAGTGTCACTGCACTCCCAAAACACAGCTGGGTAACTCGAGCTCGGAGCTGATATTTGAGTAAGAAACGCAACACGGTCTGTGACTGCTGAAAAGTGAACGTGGAAGAATAGAACATGGAAGGGCTTGGAATTCAAAATTTAATGTTAAAATAGCACTCCTGAAGGCAGTGGGGAGGGTGGTGGTTCCTAGCACAGGGTGTCTGTGCTGATCCAGGACCTGGGTCATTAATGCTTTACAAATCCCCCTGGGTTCTGTTCTGCCTTGCCCTTGGCTGTGCCATCCCACAGACACCTTTTTACAATTCATCTCAGTGAGTTTGTTCTGTTCTTTGTGTTTTTTCTTGTAGTGTGGGAGATCATTCAGTCCAAACTTTCTGTTCCTCTGGCCCAATGCAAGAGTTGCTCTTGTGGATTCTCGACATTTCCCCACGGTCCCACCAGCTGGGGACTGTACAGGGGAGGAATTGGAGCTAGAACAGCTGAAGGCAAAGTAAGGACATTCAATATAAACCTTACAGGAATTTCATTGTTAAATTACCTACTTTCGTTCATCTTACAGAGCAACACATCCCAGACTAATGAAGCAAACATGAATCTACCAAAAAAGTATTTTAAATTTCCATGTAATTCTGTGTCTTTCTGTTAGGATCTTCCCATTACTGCAGAATGGTCAGCTCTGGCATTTGCTGGCTTCTGATTAATTTTAACAGCAGTACTGCCCGTTCTCTTCAGATGGATGTATTCATCTGTAAGTTTTTTTCACTGCTCTGCTGTTTTTATTGTGCTTTTAAGCCTGTTCTATTCTCTGCCCTCTCCAGGCTAGAGGAGGAAAGCAGTGCCTTTTACTCCTCTTCCAGACTCTGGGATGATGGGATCATTCTACCCCAAGACACTAGAAAGGTGGGTTTTCCTTTCAGGCCATTTCATTCTCCAGTCTCACAAGGGGTGAATATGACTCACTCAGTGCTGGCAATGTGCTGATTCCAGACCTGGGGCTTCCGTTCCTCACTCCATGGAATTTATCTCTGTAATTCTCATCCTGTCTCTTCCCCCTTTGTTTATCCAAGAAGTTTCTCTCAAATTTTGGTTACTTGACCACAGCATTTCCTCATTGAGCCTCTCCTTTACTTTACCACGATTTTATTCTGCAGCTGAATACTCTTTTTCAATATAATTACCCATACCTTCACTCTTTGAAGTTCAAGCTCCTCAGAATTCCTTTTGTTTCCATTCTTTTATCCTAGGATGTCACTTTTTGTAATTTCCTCTTCCTGCTTTTAATTTGCTGTGTAGATTTGGGGTGCCTCCCTGCCTTTTTATTAATTTGAAATTGGCAGACATCCCTCCCCTCCATTAGGTTCTTTCTGAAAGCTGCTGCCTTTGTTCTTTTATTTTTCCTTGTTAGATTGTTTATTAGCAATAAAAATGTTCTCTGCACTTCTGAAGTTCGTTTACTTGAAGATCTCAATCTGTCCTGGTTTCAGCTGGGGTTAAATCACAACACAACCCTTCTAAATATGGTACATATTTATGGAAATATGTGGATGGTAAATATTTTCATGGAGTTTATGGGAACTTTGATAATGGGGAGAGCACCAAGAAGTTTTTTTTTTAGTCCTAGAGCCCTGAAATTCCCACTTCATGAGCTACACATGAAAGTATGTGAGAGCTGAACTGTTCATTTTACCGTGTTCAGTGTTTCACAAAAAGAAGGAATAAATCAGTAAGTGCAGAACTAGTGAGTTTCACTGGGTTTTTTTGTTTGAGGTTCATTGTTTAGATTGTTTTTTGTTTCTAATTAGGTGATTGCCCAGTGCTTGGAGATCATGGAACAGAAGAAGTCCCAGGCTGTGTCTCGCTGTCCCTATCCCATCATCAGGATGTAACTGCACAGCCCTCTCAAACCAGAACCTTCTGTCAGAACTCTGAGTGTAAAGATTTTCTAATTCTTTGATACCATTAATAAAAATGTTGAACAATTGAAGACAAACCAGAATCCCAGAATTTAAATCTACTAGCAGGAGATTTTTATTTTCAACCGTAGCCTCTTTTAACATCAGCTGAAAGTTTATTTTGGGAGAAGGAAGGATATGCTGGACATCTGTTGCACTCTTAAGGAAGCAAAGTCAGCCCAAGGGGTAACAATTGCTTGATTTTTTCATGTCCATGTTTTAACATGAAATCCAGAAATCAAGGAACTGCACTTGGACAAAAGAAAAGAGCAAACACACAAGGGAAGGTGTGCAGTTTGCAGCCTTAGTGAAGAACAAAATTCTACCTGACACCCACTTGGGATTCCCAAAGCAGCTGTGGAAAGGCTCCACTGGGATTGCTCTGAGGATACTACAGCAGTGACCAGGATGGTATTTAAATCCATAATCCTTCAGTATAGGCTAAAAATTCTAAATCATCTAACAGAGCACAGCGTGGGGTACACAGTGTTACCACATGTGAAAGTGTTGAGGTTACTCTCTGCTCTTTCAGCATCTTTCACTCTGCTGCAGCTACAGTTTAATTTTGCATAAACAAAACCTCTCCACCAGCCCAAACTTGTGGTTTCACAGGATCTACTACCAAAGGGTGCATTTAAAAAATACCTGATTAACCATTCTGAAGAATCATTGACAAGACTGAACTGCTCAATCTGAGTTAAGCAGCCTCACAAATGCAAAGGGCTGTGGAAGGAGTTTGGATCACCTAGAGATGGAGACTGCACCTTTTGGGAGCTGGGAGAAGCCTGGGCCAGGCGTTGCTGTCTGTGGTCACGCTCTCTTGAAGCACCCATGGAAAGTCACGGGAATCTTCACCTCCACCTCAGCCCTGGCCACCTCGCTCATGTCTTTGGCGTTGAGGATGAGGAGGAAGGCAGGCTTGGGCCCCACCCCCGGGCTGACCACGATGCTCAGCACCACCCCTGCAAGGTGAGGACACAACGGGTGTGGCCCGGGTGGGTGTGGGCTCTCTCTGAGCCTGGCTGGGCACAGTGAGAGCAGCCCTGGCACTCGGGGTGCTGGAAATCCTGGGAGTGGTGTGTGGCTATCCATCCTGAGGGACACGGGCAGGGACACAGCACACACAGCACAGGCTGCCCCGGGAAGCTGTGGCTGCCCCAGCCCTGGGGGAAGCATCCAAGGCCAAGTTCAAGGCTTGGAGCACCCTGGGACAGTGGAAGGTGTCCCTGCCCATGGCAGGGGGTGGAATGGGATGAGTTTTAAGGTCCCTCCCAAGCCAAAAATTCCATTATTCTAGTTTTAATTTTCCCATGTTTCCTCAGCAATTTACTGCCGGTGTTAGCACCTGCCCATCTCATCCAGGAGCTGCCTGCAGGCTCTGCCCTGCCCAGCTGTGGCACAGCCCTGCAGCCAGCCTGGTGCCAGCTGACACTGCCCTTCCCAATGCCAATCCCAATGCCAATCCCAATGCCACCAGCCCCACCAGCATTACCATCATCTTCCTCCAGCGCGTCCGGGTGGGAAACGAAGATCGGCTCCGACGGGTACGAATCCGGCTCCTGCCACACCCAGGTCTCCTTGGTTTTAACGTTCAGCTTGCAAAGCTAAAGGTGGGGAAAACCCAAAACCCCAGAGCTCAGAAATACTCTTTGTTGTCCCCAGATTGAAGCCATCCCCCCGGTGGCTGATAGTTACCCTGTCTGGGACGAAGTGGTTCAGCCCCAGCCCGTAGGTGTACGTGTACGGCTTCCCACCGTACTTCCTGTAGTTGATCTGGGGGAATTCGAAGGCTACAAGGAAAAATAAATACAGAGGTGCTGAGGATTAGTGGGACACGGTGTGCAGGCAGCACTTGTGCTGCTGTGGTCTGGGGGAGCTGGGGTGTCGTTGTACCGTGACGTGGCCCTGAGAAAATCACCTCTGGCTCCAGCCAGATGGTCTCGTCGCTGCGCAGCGTCGCTGTGGCTGTCGTGTAGGGCAGGGTGACCAGGTTCTTCCCTGTGTCAGCCTGTGACAGAGAGAAATACCCAAGCCATTGGAGACAATGTGCAGTTTATTTGCACAGAACTGTAGCAAACAGCGCTGAACAGGGAAAGCAGCGACGCGCGGCAGAGCCTCAGCGAGCGGCAGGAGGCGACTGCTGCCGTGTTCTTGGCAGTGCTGCAAGAGCTGTCCTGTTCCTCTGCCTAAACACAACTTCCCTCCCTCCTGAAGGCATTCAGAGGCTTCATTAAGCGCTGCCACGTGGGCTTGCACTTCTCACTTGATCCACAGCCCAGTGAGCTCCGTGAGCAGCTCCCTTGACCAGCATCCCCAGCAGCCCTCGGCCCACCCGCCGGCCACCACGAGTGGGGTCATGGAAAGGAACCCAGCAGCTGCCAGCCAGAGAGCTCTGTCTGTGCCAGGCTGGCAGCTCCAGGGACCTCACACCGAGGGCTGGAGGATTTAACCACGCATGCTTGGGCTGTGGCTGCTCCCTTCTGTGCTATCAGCAGGTCTGGGATTAGCTGCTGCCCCACAGGCTCTGCCATGAATGGTAACATATGGAGTCATCAAAGAGTTTGGGTTGGAAGGGACATTAAAGCTCATCTCATTTTCCTTGCCATGGGCAGGAACACCTTCCACTAGACCAATTGCTCAGAGCTCCATCCAACCCAGCCTTGGACACTTCCAGGGATGGGGCAGCCACAACCTCTCTTGGCAAGCATATAAATAAACTAGAAAAACATCGACCAGCTAAAGAAAATATAAAGTTTCTCTGAAGGCCCATACTTCAAGTTTCCCTTATTAATTAAAATGTTGAAATTGGAGTAAATGGGGCAGGAGCCCTGGCAGGGAGTGGTGCAGACTGCAGTACCTTGTCAATGCTCAGGGGCAGGACGTATCTGCGGGCCTCGGGCTGCGGGGCCTTCTCCGCGTGCCGCTTCACCTCGTCCCAGTTGCCCCGTAAGTTGGCCAGGTACAGGTAGTTGTAAACAAACTCAAACCTGCACAAAACAGCATCACAGAGAGAAACACAGCTGGGCTTTGCAAGTGGGGGTGAAGTGTAGGTGGTTTTTGCCGAAAATTCAGTGGACTCATAGAATGGTTTGGGTTGGGAGAGGCCTTAAATCTTGTTTTGTCCCAGCCCCTGCCATGGGCAGGGACACCTTCCACTAGCCCAGGGTGCTCCAAGCCCCGTCCAGCCTGGCCTTGGACACTTCCAGGAATCCAGGAGCAGCCACAGCTTCTCTGAGCAAACAGAGTGACACAAGCTCCAGTCCAGCTCCTCTGCAGAGCTGAGCTGTGTGTGCACCAGAGTCCCTGTCAGGAAAACCCAGCAACTCCAGGTGTCCAACACAAGCACGGGAAGGGGCTTGGAGTAACCTGGTCGAGTGGAAGGTGTCCTTGACCACAGCAGGGAGTGGGACAAGATGAGTTTTATGGTCCCTTCCAACCCAGAGCAGTCTGGGATTCTATGATTCTGTGCCAGGATCAGCTCAGCTCAGGGTGTCCTGGGTATGCAGCCAGCACAGGGTTGAGCTTCATCATTTCAATGCCACATTTCTGTGTTTACATGGAGAGCAGCGTTCAAGCCTCACTCACACCCTGCTCATTGCGGCCCCAGGAGCCAGAATAGCATCAACCCTTCAGCAGTCACTAACATTCATTAAAGATAAAAGTAAGTAAATGATAAAAATAATTTTTTCTTGGAAAATGAGTGTCAAACAGGCTCCCTGCACCTCTGGAGAGCTCCCTGCTGTATAGTCTACATGTCACCATGTGTGAATGTTTAGATGGGTTGATGCAAGTGCCAGAGGCCCCTGGAGGGATGTGTCTGGTGCAAGGGGCAGTTGTGACACCCAGGGACCCCTGGACTCACCCCTTCCAGGTGCACAGATCCACGATCAGGAACCCGTTGTCCTCGTAGGTGTTGATGTGGTGGAAGAGGTTGAAGGCCGAGGTGCGGTACTTGAGGTTGAGGAGCCTGCCTTTCTTCTTCTCTGCCACGTGAAGCCACACCTGAAAACCACACAGCAGCTGGGCTTAGGCTCAGGGAAATGAAGGTGAAGCCAAAACCATGGACCTCCCAGCTCAGGTCTGGCTGCCCAGTCCGGCCCAGTTTGGGATGACCCCACGCTTACCCCCATGGTCTCGTTGGACTCGAAGCAGTCCATGTAGTTGGCTCCCCAAAGGCTCCAGGAGGAGAGGAACTTGAGGAGGTTGATTTTCACTGGTGTTTCCACAAACACGAAGTAGTTTGGGGTCAGCCCAAAGCTGTTGGGAAAGGCAGGGAAGCACATCAGGCTCATTGGGGTCAGTTTGGACAAAAACCATGGAGTTGCTCATCTTAAGCACATGCATCATCGCTCAAAATTACCTTGATTTTTGTTAATCACCTAATTTTCACTGCTGATTACATGTGAGAACCAGTCCCTGGTTCCAGCTGACCTGCTGACCCCATGGAATGTTACCTGTGGACATAGGAGGGCTTAAACCTGTCACTGCAGGGGAACTGCACCACAACCTCCGACTTGTTCATGGGGTCTTCCTTGCCTGGAATGGGACAAGTGAGAGGTTATGGAGGTCTTACCCACACTTAGTCTGTACTTACAGCATCTACCCACCAAATTCCTGCCTTTAACAAAAAACTCATCATTTACAAACCACCTGGAAGTGGTTTAAATACAACATAAAAAAAAAAAAATCTTAAGGAGCTTGAGAGAAACCTGACTCGAGGACAAAGTTCATTTAAAGGATGAAGAAATTATTTATAAGGGAAAAGTTTCCCAGCTGGCTCAGAGGTGGGGTTGACTGACCTTTCTGCCGAGGAGGAATCCGGATGATGTTGTAGGCCAGGGCAAAGTTTTTTCCGAAGCAATTCCCAATGTTGTAAACTGTGCCATCGCTCTCGATGTGGGGGTGAGCCGTTGCCCCATTGATGGACACGTATTTACAGAGATCCACCTGGAGAACAGCATGGACAGAGTCAGGAGCTTCCCTGGCAGGAGGTGGGAAGGCTCCGGCTCTGCAAGGTGGTGTGAGTCAACACATCCTCTCTCTGGATGTGGGAAGTTCCTCTCAAGGTCTGCAACTGAGCTCTGATTTGGAAACTCCAACCCAAACCTGAGGATGCTCCAGGGTTTGGAGCCTTTTTGCTGTGGGAGAGCTGGAGGTGTTCAGCCTGGAGAAGGGAAAGCTCAGGGGGGACCCTTCCAGGGCCTAAAGAGGAGAGCTGGGGAGGGACCTAGGACAAGAGCCTGAAGGGACAGGAATGCACGGTTAGATGGGATATTGGGAAGGAATTGTTCCCTGGGAGGGTGGGAGGCCCTGGCACAGGGTGCCCAGAGCAGCTGTGGCTGCCCCTGGATCCCTGGCAGTGCCCAAGGCCAGGCTGGACGGGGCTGGGAGCAGCCTGGGACAGTGGGAGGTGTCCCTGCCCATGGCAGGGGTGGCACTGGATGGGCGTTGAGGTCTCTCCCAACCCAACCCATTCTGTGACTCTGTGATTTTCATTTTAGTTTTACTCCTCCACACCTCTATCAGCCCAGGACAAAGACCCACCTGCTTGATGGTCTCCAGGGTGTCTGGGTTAATCCTGGTGATGAAGTTGGTCTCAGTACAGGCATAGTAATCCTCGCCCACGGGGTAGACGTTCACCAGGGCGTTATCCGTGACCTCCACACCTTTGAAGTAGGAGAAAAACCTGAGCAGAGAAAACCAACAGGCAGTCAGGGGCTCCTGGGAAGCAGAAACTCTGTAGGACATCCCCAGCAATGTCTGCACCACCCCGAGGTACCTGGAGAAGATGTTCTTGCAGGGGTCTGGGTAGGCGTAGGTGCCAAACTCCGTTATCACGATCCTCTTCTCCGTCATGGCTCGCACGTAGCAGTCAGTCCGGAGAAACCTGGGAGGGCCAGGAGGAGGAAGTCTGTTACAGGTGACACCAGGCTGTGCAATAAATACAAATATTCCTGTGGTGAACCTCACGAGAGCTCTGGGATCTGCAGGTCCCCACAGCCTTACGCTGCATTTGGATCTGGGTTCGGTGATATCACTGCTAGAGCTCTTCAGTAACCACATGGGCCCAACAAAACCTCTGTCTCCCACAGGCACAGCCTGTCCCCAGCATTTCAGACATGCAAATGCTTCCTTATTGATTATTTTTTCTTGGAGAACTGGCACGTACCTTCGGTGGTAGGTGACGTGCCCCTCCTTGAAGTCGAACTTGTGGAGCAGTGCCTGGCCATCGAAGAGGTGGTAGAAGGGCTCCGAGCCCACCTCGAACAAGCCAGGACCACATCTCAGGAGGCTTCCTCGCAGCCAGGTGGGAATCCTGCCTGTGGGAGAGGCAGCGTTGGGATGGGCATGGCCAATCAGATCAAGGAAGTTTTATCTTGGCAGCAAAAAGAACAAACTCCAGACTCGTTTTTTAAACTTGGTGTCTAAAACACACATGAGCTCTTTAAGCTCTGATTTCTTCACCTCCACACCTGCTGTGGACCAAGGCATTCAGTACTGAAATGTCTAAAGATTCCCCCACCCGATCTGACCTTTCCCTACCCAAATCACCAGCCCTGTGAGCTCCTTCACGTCCAGCCCTTGTAAAGCCTCTGAGCCCTGGAAGCCCCTGAGCTGCAGCAACAAAGGGGAGCAGAAGGAGATGAGGCCCCAGACCAACCTGTGACGTGGGCAGTCACTGGAGAGTTCAGCTCCTCCACTGTCTCAAAGAGCTTCTTGTAGCCTCCAGCGGGATGCTCCACCCTGAAAGGGGCAGAGCTGGGTGAGCCCAGAGCAGACCTGGGAGCCCCCTCCCAGGGAGGGATGGATCTCTCTGGATGGAATGATCCATGACTTGCAAAGAACTTAAAGGAGGGAGGAGAAGCAGCTTTCCTGTGGGGAAAGGCGCGGAGGCTCTGAACAGCTACTGAGAGCTGTCCTGAGCACGAGGAGGGGCAGGGACACCGAGGGGACAGCCCATAACTGCAGCCCAACCTACCCAGGATACCTGAACCATCAGGAAGCAAAGTCCAGTTGTGTCTCCCAGCTCTTCAAAAAGCCTGGTTTTTGCCTTTTTCCTTTGTTGTTTTGTTGGTTTTTTTTTTTTAACAAAGGATTATTTGTTGGGCTCCAATTTTATCTGCTGCAAAGCCCATGAAGGAAGACACACCAGGCACAGGCTGGTGTTCTCTGCCCAGAGCAGCTGTGGCTGCCCCTGGATCCCTGGCAGTGCCCAAGGCCAGGCTGGACATTGGGGCTTGGAGCAGCCTGGGATAGTGGACGGTGCCCCTGCCCATGGCAGGGGTGGCACTGGGTGGGCTTTAAGGTCCCTCCCAGCCCAAACCATTCCAGGATTCCATGATTCTGCTCCAAATTCTGGTCAATCCTCTGGAACCTGGAGGTAAGTCTGTTCCCCCAGACCAGAACCACACCTTGGCAGGGGATGTCCCAGCATGGACACAGGGAGACCTCCCCTCCTCCTCCTCCCCTCCAAACCCTGCTGCCCCCCAGCCCCATCCAGTGCTCCATCTGGGATGTGCTCCCTTAGAGAAGAGCTTCAGGAATACTCACTGGCTGTACATCCTCCTGGATGAAAGGCCTGAGCCTCCAGAGCCAAGCACAGGGGCAGAGCTGTGCTGGGTATTTATGGGGTGCTGAGCCCTGCCCAGGGCAGCCCCATCCCAAAACAGCCCCCACCAATGAGAGCACCCCGGGAACAGAGCCGGCTTTCAGCACCAAAATCCTCCCCGGGCTTTGGGAGCTTTTGTCCTGCTGTTCACACAAAAAGGGGCTTTCACTGTTTTTCTGAGACCTAAATTCTTCCCAAGCAGAAGTGATTACAAAGAAAAAAAGCCCAGGGAGGAGTGAAACGGAGGGCGCTGGAGCCGTGCCGGGAGCTGGCACCGGCACTCGGCCCTGCAGGGACCATCGTGGCTCCTCCAGAGCCTCACCCAGGAATGTGACACTGGAGACACCAAGAGAGGAGGAAATGCTGGTGTCAAACATCAAGGAATCTCCTGAGCTGGAAGGGACCCATAGGGATCATCCAGCCCAGCAGCTGTTCCTTCACAGGCACCCCAACACCCCCACCCTGGGCATCCCTGGAGCTCTGGCACCCTCAGGGCCAGGACCATTCCCTGGGGAGCCTGGGCAGTGCCCAGCCCCCTCTGGGGGAAGACCCTGAGGCTGCCCCAGCACAGCTCCAGCCACTCCCTGGGTCCTGTCCCAGCTGCCAGGGAGCAGAGATTGGAGCTGGCCCTTGGGAGGAGCTGCAGCCCCTTGAGATCTCCTGTCAGCCTCCTCCAGCCTCATCACTGGGAGCCAGCTCTACTAAGAGTCAACATTTATGACAACAACAGTGCTGTAAAGAGCAACTTCAAACTTTCAGTTGGAAACAGCCCCAGGGACCCAAACTGGGGTGAAGGGACAAAAAGAGACATTAAACATCCCCCTGTTCCAGCTGCTGCTACAGCCAGCACGTGAGCATTGGCTTCTTTCCCTGGTTTTGGTTGTCTGCTCCCTCTTTCAAGGCAGTGTTTCCACTTGGGCAAGGGTTCATTTAAGGCTTCTCATAGAAAACCTCTGAGTGAGGGCTTTCCCATTAACCCTTTGTATTAAATAACCATAATTACACTGTAATTTCTCTATTTATTCCCATTTTGTTAAAGTTCCGTCAAAACCGTAGAAGGGAACATTAAATAACCTGGATCAAGAACTGGGAATAATGAGGGCAGGCCTTTGAAAGCCAAATCCTGGGAAATGTGAGCTTCTCACCTAATAAGTTACTTAACTGGAACACTACATAAACAAAGCATTTATGCAACATGGAAGGGGTTGGGAAGCACTGGAAGCAAGTTCAGGCAGGTGCTGGAGTGATGGAGGTGTTGCTCACAGGTGTTCCAGGGAGGAACAGCTGCCCCCTGCCCTGAAAGCACAAAGTTACCCACAGGACATAAGGGCATCATTAATACAGGGTGAAATGAGCCTAATTTGGGTTTCTCACTTATAAAATCTTTTTTAAAAAAGGAGAAAAATGGTATTTTTGGGCAGGGTATTTTGGACAGGCTCAGGGTCACAGATGTACCAAGGAATTTCTGGCTGTGAGGGTGGGGAGGCCCTGGCACAGGGTGCCCAGAGAGCAGCTGTGGCTGCCCCTGGATCCCTGGCAGTGCCCAAGGCCGCGTTGGATAGGATTTGGAGCAGCCTGGGATAGTGGAAGGTGTCCCTGCCGATGTCCCTCCCAACCCAACCCAGTCTGTGATCTCAGAGCCATGAAGCAGATTATTTATTATTAATTATTCTTTTCTAAAAATACTCCTGCAGATTTATACTCCTGTGGGGGAACTTTTATCATAATTAATAAGCAAATCCCCAACTCTGGAAAAAATAGGGATAATTAGTGTATTCTGATTCCACTGTTCCCACTTCATGGATCATCCACCACTCCTATTTTGAGAATCACAAAAACAGATCCAAAATGACTTTTCCATGAAAATGTCAGGAATACACTTCAAGTCTTTTAATATAAATAAATATCAAAAAGCTGATGAGGGTTTTACAGATGCTATGAACAGAAGCATTTTAGGCAGTGAGATAATCATTTATTTATGGCAAACTGGCTCTCCTGGCTCTGAACTCATAGAAGCTCCTTTGTTTAAAGACAAACATTTTGAGAATAGAAAAGGCACTTAGTCACAACACACACACTCATATAAAAACTACAATAAATGGCCCAAACTCCTGACCAGACATTAAAAGGTTATAACAAGAGGCAGGTCATTAGCTTCCCATAAAAAAACCCATCTATAAATTTTTGGTTAACAACAGCTTTACGTGTATCTTCACATTTTCCTACTCTAATATATTGTAATAATTTGTAAACAGATAAATATTTTCCTTTTAGAAGTTATTCCAAAGTATCTGCACAAATAAAAAAAAAAGGTTTTTTGGCACCTTCCAGCACAATGTCCATGTAAACATTTCCTCTTTCCACAGCGCAGCCACCCGCAGCCAGACTCCTGCAGCAACTCCTTTGGTGAATCCCTCAGACTTCCACAGCAGGGAGAGACGGCTCAGCTGGGCTGAAATCAATACCTGAGGCTGCGAAATTTGGGTTTCCTGAGGCTCAGCATGGGCTGTTTGATGGTGGGTTTGTTCTCCAGGAGCAGCGCTTCCGTCTCCGTCGTTGGGAACCTGCTCCCGTAGATCTGGGGATATTCCTTCTGGAACTGCAGCACAACACAAGCAAGCACCAGTGACAAGAAAATCCGACCCAAAATTCCAGCTGTGCCAGGGCACACTCCATGGTGGTGTGCCTGGAGAGCTGCCTTCCAGGAATTCCATGGATAAATGTGTTTGACCCAAGATTCAGCCTGCTTTGGAAGGGTTCTCCCAAGAAAGCTTACACTGATTCCATGAAAATGAAAATACCTGGAATCAGAGATGTGGTTTTGGACATTTTGCCTGTTTCCCATGCAAGGCCTCAGGAAGGGATGAAAAACTGTAAAATACCTGGACATCAGCCAAACCTTTCCACTGATGGATTCAGCCAACCCCCTTTGTAACTTCTGGTGTTGGCACAATGGGACCTTACCCTCTAGAAAGTGCCATGAATTTGGCTTTTCCCCAAAATTCCCAACATTTCCCATCAAGAAGAGTGTGTCCAGCAGGCCCAGGGCAGTGCCCATCCCTGTGCTGGCACTGCTGAGGCATCTCCAGTCCTGGGATCACTTCTGGGCCCCTCCATTTCCTTCCTCCCCTTTCCTCTGCTGCTGTGAATCACTTCTTACTCCTCACTTACTCCAAGTATTAATCAACTGTAATTAACCATTCTTCTTTACATTCAGGAAGTTTTCATGCTCTTCAACCAAACCAGGCTCACTTTTAGAGGCCCAGAAAGTTTCCACAACACCCATGGAAGTCAGAGCTGCAGGAGAGGCACCAAAGCCAAGTGTGCCTGCCCTGAAAAGCTGCTTGTTCAAATGGGAGTCACAAGACTTGCTTAGGAGATTCCAGGACAAGCACAGAACTATTCCATTGGGCAGAAAGCCTTGCCAAAGGAAAGAAAAACCCTCCAGGATTAAATCCTGCCACAACTGCTGTGTTTTAGCCTTACTATTAGGCAAGATGTTGGTAGGCCAGAGAAGTGCAAGATAATCTTGAGCACTTCAAATGTTACAAAACACAAAGCCAAGGCCACCAAAAGAAGGTTTCAGGATTGTGAAGAGAGAGTTTGATCTCTTAAAGCCAAAAATTACTGCTTTTTACACCTATTGAATTGAAACCCACCTATGGCAGCTTAATGGTGACTTGGATGGCCAGTGCACCTCAGGAATCCAGGCTGGAATTCCACCAGGAATCACTGAATGGGGAGCAGCACCTCCAGCAGGATAATTTGATGCTGGTTTTACACCATTGTTTGAACACCACTGCTGCCAGGCAGGGTCAAAGGCTGGATTATCCTGGAGTGGTTTGGGCTGGGAGGGACCTCAAAGTCCATCCAGTGCCACCCCTGCTGTGGGCAGGGACACCTCCCACTGTCCCAGGGAGCTCCAAGCCCCGTCCAGCCTGGCCTTGGGCACTGCCAGGGATCCAGGGGCAGCCACAGCTGCTCTGGGCACCCTGTGCCAGGGCCTGCCCACCCTCCCAGGGAACAATTCCTGCCCAATATCCCATCCAGCCCTGCCCTCTGGCAGGGGGAAGCCATTCCCTGTGTCCTGTCCCTCCATGCCTTGTCCCCAGTCCCTCTGCAGCTCTCCTGGAGCCCCTTTAGGCCCTGCAAGGGCCTCTGAGCTCTCCCTGGAGCCTTCTCCTCTCCAGGTGAGCACCCCCAGCTCTCCCAGCCTGGCTCCACAGGATGCAGCATTAGAAGCCATCTTTAAAGTCCCAAGCAGGGCACACAAAGATCTCAAAAGCTCTTGAACACAAACATTCTCAGCACGTTCTGCTCCCTCCTGCCCCAGGCCCTGGTGCCTGAGCCCTTCACTCACAAAGGCACTGCAGAAGCAGATGAAATAAACTCACCTGTTTTAACTTTTTCTTTTTGTCCTTCACAGAGAGGTTTTTATCCTTGATGATGCTCTCCAAGAGCTCTGCCACTGCAGCCTGTGAGGTGGAGACCTTTTGTTCTTCAAACTCCTGAGGAGTGATTTGTTTGCAGTAGGAATATGTTGGCAAGATGGCACAAATTTCTTCTTTTTCCTGTTTGCTCTGAAAGGAAAAGGGCTCTGCATGTACTCAGCTCATCCTGTACTGAGTAAGCACCTAATAAACACCCACACCCACTCACAAGCTGCAAAACATAAGATAATTAATATCTCCACACTCAAAATATCCTGGGTTTGTTTGCATTTTCTCACCTTCAGAAGTAACAATTATCAAATGAATTTGAACTGCTCTCATGCCACCAACCTGAGCCATCCTCAGGTACTCGAGGTGATCTCGCACAGCAACCTGCAGGTAAGCTGGGACTTGGAATACTTCCTGCTGATGGTCCATCAGGAAGGAAAGCAAGCGTGTGGAAAGCAGCTCGTCCAGGTCCTCCTCCTGTGCGCAGCGCAGCACGCAGCGCGAAAACGTCTGGATCAGCTGCAAGAGTTCAGCACAACTTCAGGGCACAAAGCTCTGGGATTTACTTCCCTTCTCTCCACTCTACAGTGGCACAAATTCTCCAATACCAACTTCCCAAGTATGGTCACGCAAGGAGGAAAAGTCACTGCTGTTCCCTCATCTGAATTTTTGTTTTTGGAATTGAGCAGCACTGTCAATTAAAAATACATATTCTGAAAAGGTAATAACAGAAAAAGGTTTAACCTCTAGAAAAATGAACATCTTCACAGAATCAGAGTGTAGAGTCCTGGAATGGGTTGTGCTGGGACATGGACACCTTCCACTATCCCAGGCTGCTCCAAGCTCCTCCAGCCTGACCCTGGACACTGCCAGGGATCCAGGGGCAGCCACAGCTGCTCTGGGCACCCTGTGCCAGGGCCTGCCCACCCTCTGAATAAAGAATTCCTTCCTGCATCTAATCTAAACCTAAATCTTCAATTGGTCATCTTGAGACAAGTGAGGTGATTAAAACCTGCAGAGCCAACCTAACCCAGACCTCAGGCACACCAAGAGCCAGGTTTAACCTGGAATGAGACGGGCTTTAAGGCCCCTCCCAACCCAAACCAGTCTGGGATTCTAAACGGCAGAGAAATCAGAGTGAAGAATCATCTGCATTCTTTCAAGAAGAGATTTTCCTTCTCTTACCAAGGACCTGGTGCCCATGGCATCGTGCAGCCGTGGCATATCAACATTGCCACTCATCCTGGCCATCATCCTCAGCAGCAGCTGCAGCTTCCTGCGCTTCGGGGGCGGGAGCAGCAAACAGCAGATCTGCAGAGCTTCCACTGCAATTCTTTCCAGGTGAGGCTGCAGGAGATCTACAGGTTGACCACAAACACAGCTGGCATTAAGATTTGAACCAACTTCCAGCATATTTTTACCTCAGTACTATGAATTTCTTATGTTTTCAGAGAAATCAGCTGTAACACAGTAGAGAATGGCCAGGCCTTTTGTTTGTTCCTTCATTATGGTGCAATTAGGACCACAATACAATTAAGGAATAATACTAATTATTCCCAGAAGTTTTTCCAGAAATTAATGATTTAAAGAGCAGAAAAAGACATCCCTGGCAGGCAGGTGTGTGCAGATTGCCTGCCTCCTCCATCACTTACCTGAACAGAAAGGCCAATTACTGACACATCAAGCCCATACTCCAAAGGTACTACACACTACTATTTGTTAGCAGAGCTACAGCAATTTAAACAACTTAGCCAGCAGGTTTTTCTTTAAAAACCCCACAAATTCATGGTCTATGCCTATCCACAAACCTAGCAAGAGTGGCAGAGGTGAGGGAAGCAGGGATTAGTGAGGCCACATGACAAGGCAGTACAACATGCTGGAGAAAGCCCTTACTTGTGCCAGCCAACACACAGGGGGAGGGGGGGACAGAGCGTTCTGACAGTTCTGTGCTGCTCCTGCAGAGTCTCTTTCTGATGGTGCTGTCAGAGCCCTGAGCCCTGCTGTGCACAGAGGGGCTGGGTTTCCCTTGCCCCCAGGGCCGAGGCCTTGGCTGCACCGTGATCTCAGCAATGGGTCTGTTGATGGCAGTGCAGCTCCTGCAGCTCCTCCTGCCCAGCAGGCTCAGAGAGCCGCGCGCTCCCTCGGATCCACGGCTGCCCTCCCACAGCTCCTCAGCCCGGGCAGATGGGGCACACACTCTCCTGAGGCCATGGCTCTGCGTTTGGCCTGAGCTATCCCAGCCCAGCTCCACCACAGAATTCCCTTTGTGCTCATCCAGCAGTTCTCCACTTCTCACGATGGTGCTCACACCACCTCCCCTGAGGGATGCAGATCCTCCTTTATTACACACACTTGTAGCAGCAGCTCCAATTCTTTCCAAGGAGTAACACCTTGTCCTAAATGCTCCAGGGGGCTCTGGTTCATTCCTGAATCCTGCAAGGTTCTGGCAGCTCCCTCCTATCAGGCTCCCAGCACTCCCTTGCTGGCGTGGCAGTTTGTGTCGCTGCCATTTCTTCTCATGTTGGTTTTGGGCTCTCAGCTCTTCTGAGGAAAACCTCCTGGGAGCTTCACCTTTCTTCTTCTCCTCATCAGGCTCTTTGAGGAGCAGGCTTAGGAGAAGGCACTCAGTGGACTTGAAAGAGTTCAAGTGTGGAGTTTTTGAAGGCTGGGGGTCACGTTTCTCCTCCTGGACAGAACGTTTTCCACTGCCCAGATCTGGAATTGGGATGTAGCCACACATAACTATCAGGAAATGAAAGAGATGTTAAAGGTGCAAGTGGTATGAAAATGAACCAGTTCAGAGAGCTGCTAACTGGGCAGACAGACAACAAAGCTAAGATATTAATTAAGAAGAACTTAGTTCATTCCCAAAGCAATTTGACAAGGTAATTGCAACCAACATGCAAGAATAAAGACAGGTTACACTGCAATAGTGAGGAACAGGCAGAACAAGCACTTTTTAAAGTTATTGTTATTAAATATTTAGAATGTGAGCTGAAACAGCAATTTAAATGGGAAAGCATGAGTCAGAACTACATTTTAATTAACACTAATATAGAATGCAGCAGTGATGATCCTCCTCATATTTGAGCTCCCACAAAGATCAGGGGGCCAAGCTCTGCTTTCAATCACACATTTGTCCCCCAGCTGATCTAAACTTACAGCTTCCCTGACTGTTTCTAAATTCATACATACCTAAGATATTAACAAAGAGTTCATAGTATTCAAAAGTAAGCAATGGCTCAGGAAGACTGAGAAAATAATCAGCAACTGTTCTGAACACGTCCCGCTCAAACCCACTGTAGGTTTGGCTCATGTCATTGTTCCTGGGCCCTGAAAAGAGGGGAAGAAAGGAAATTCACACCAAAAATCCACAATTCCATTATAAAAGAAATTTTTGAAAATCAGCTCGAGTTTATTCTTGTTTCACAAGCCAAGAATCACATCAGCAATCCACAAATATTGTATTTGGCAAAAATAGTGTAAGAGATTCCAGGCAGCCACTGAAGAGCTGTGCTCAGTTCTGTTCCACACCAAGAAAATAAAGAAAGAAAAATTAATCTTTGGTCTTTATAGGTTCCTCAGCAAAATAATAACCAACTCTTAATATCCTCCTTCATTTCCAAAGCACAGTGATGCCAGTTCTCCCACAGGGAGCTCTGGATTCTTGAGCAGGAGGAAACTCAGCACATGGAAAAAGCTCATTATCTCTGGTTTCATTTGATAGGCACTCATC
Organism: Oreocharis arfaki; assembly: GCA_013398015.1. Lineage (NCBI taxonomy): Eukaryota > Metazoa > Chordata > Aves > Passeriformes > Paramythiidae > Oreocharis > Oreocharis arfaki. Next base: position 3,786 of record VZRR01009043.1, on the reverse strand, counting down.
TAATTAATTTATAGCTGACTGTTAGAAAACCCAAGGAAATGGATCTCCCCAGTTTAATATGAAACACAGGAAATGTTTTGGTCCAGCTCAAAGCCAGGGACTGGAAAAGGAAAGTCCTTTTCACTCCTGAAAAACTGCATTAGAGGAAACCACACACAGGTTTTGCCCAATTTCCAAACTGACACATCACAACTGATTTCACACACACAAATATTTCCCCTTCAATTCCCAAAAGAGGTTTCTGGAACTTAAAAGCTCTTCAGTGACTTACAGTAGGCCAAGCACTTCATGGCTGACAGCACCCAGTGAGGGAGGTCTTCTGAAATATAAACCAATAAATGCATTATTTAGACATGAGCCCAACTAATTAACAATTAATAACGGCTCCCATGTATTAAATAACACTTAAAGTACAAGAGGTTAAATTTAAAACTGATTTTAAGTCTTGCTACACATGTAATTTTGATAGGACAAAGGGCTTTAAGCTGAAGGTGGGCAGGGATGGATGGGATATTGGGAAGGAATTGTTCCCTGCGAGGGTGGGGAGGGGCTGGGATGGAATTCCCAGAGAAGCTGTGGCTGCCCCTGCATCCCTGGGAGTGTCCAGGGCCAGGCTGGAGCAGCCTGGGATAGGGGAAGGTGTCCCTGCCATGGCAGGGGTGGAATGGGATGGGATTTAAGGTCCTGGAACTGTGCTGTGGTTTGGGAAAGAAGTGTAAACAAACAGACCGAGAAATAGATTAGTTATTTATAAATAAAGAATTTTTAAGCAGTGTCAGGGAAATAAATCTCACCTGCTTTGTTCTGCAGAATCACCACCCCGTGCTTGCTGGTGTGGCTCATGTTGTACATGACAAACTCAGGAACGACCTGGGCTGGCTGCAGAACCTCCTCCAACGAGGGGAGCCCCAAAATGGTTTGCAAGCTGGGGGGAGGAAGAGAGCAGAGATTTGCAAGGAACAAAGGAAAACAAGTTCTTTCCATATCTACTCAAAAACTCTCAATAGGATAAACTGCTGTTCAATAACTTCTCACTTCCAGGAGGACAATTTGGGGACACTTTTCCATGGGACAAACAGCAACAATCAGCAAAGAGGAGCACCTGTGGTATTTAAATTCTACTTCAGCAACAGCACATGATCAGAAAGTCCTTAAATGCAACAACCCAGTGTTAACAAATACATCAGGAAAGCTGTGCAAACAACAGCAAAAATATTCAACTTAATACATAGTTTTAAAAAATTATAAACAAATTGCAAAAGCTTGATTGGGCTATTTCATACCTAAATGAGAAGGTGCTTTGTGTAATTCATCACTTACTGTATGAGGATGACATTTCTCCATGTTTCTTGCACATATTCCTGGCTTATTTCCCTCCCTTGCAGTGTATCTTCTTTTTTTTCTTCTATTACATCAGGTTTTGGTCTTGCTAAGTTTTCCTGAAAACGAGTGGTTTATACTGTAAGATATACACACCCCTTAAGGCAATTAAAAGTTGGAGAAAATTGGAATTAGAAGAACAGGGCATTCTGTGGAACACTGAATTCCACATGAGCCAGGGAGCAGCCATCAGCCTCAGCACTGAAATGGAAGCACCCAACTAAAAAGCAAAAGAAATTAAAAAAAAAAAAAGCCCCTGATCGATCCCCAAATCGGCAATTGAAAAGGTAAGAACACCTCAAATCCAGACTTATTAATATGTGAATTATCCTCCTTTAGGACTGGAATCTAAATTCATAATTTATGCACATGAATCTCAAATGAACCAAGGGCCACACACAAATTCCATCTTTTCCAAAAAGATGACAAATTAAATTATTTGTGCCTTTTATTTGTCCCCCAAAAATAAAGTTTCAACAAGGCCGTATTGAGGAGATCATTTCTAGAACTTCACCTTCCAGCCCCCCAATACTTTAAAATCCCTTAGCAGGGATAATTCTGCACCGAGACAAAACAAAGAAAACCCAAAGCAAAATAAAAACCCCTCCCATTAAGAAACCAACTTATTTCTTAATTCCTTAACTCCAAGTTATTTCTCCAGCTGGAAGGGAAGATGCCACAACAGAACAGCGCCACTAAAAGATTCCAGTTTTACTTTTGTAAAGAATAAAGCCAACACAAGACAACTGCAATCCCATAAGGAACAGAAGTTTTACCAGAGACTGCAGGAACTCCGGTTTTTTCAAAGCCCTCTTGGAGGAACTGGGCAGTTTAAAAGGTTTTCCTTTGTCTCCAGAGAAGTTTTCCAAGTTCTCTCTTGGTGGGCTTGGTAGAGGTTTAACTGGAGATGTTGAAGGAAATCTGTAAGGAACGGCAGGGATGTTAAACACATTTAGAACTGATCTGTAATCAAATAAATTACTTGACCAAAACAAAAACTCTCATTCCATACCCGAGCGGCTCCATAGGACTGTGAAGAGATTCAGGAGAATAAAAACACTGATTTTTTAAATTTATCGGGTGATGAATTAGCTTTGGGCTGCTCTTCTTGGTGTCAAAGTCAAGCTGAGGATGTTGGCACAGAACGTGAGAAGCGAGGGCCATTAATACCTTTAATTTCAGAGCTGTTTGGCTCCGTTTCCCACTTACACTTTGTGTAAAAAGCCCAAGAGAAGCAAACTCAGCAGGGAGCTACTACAAAACACTCTGGCTTCACTCCAAAGCACTGGAGTGCAGCTTTTATTCCAGCAAAAACCTCAGATAGAGGGATAAACCAAAAGAAATTAAAAGTAAAACACTCAGAGGAGCAAAATGATGCTAATAATTCAATTTTCCCCCCAAACGCTTAACCCAAAGCAAGTTCTTTTTGCAAACCGGAGCACTTTTAATTAAAATTCTCACTCTGAGGCGCCACGGAGCAATTTTAATCTCAATACCTGTACAGGGCACCGTTGTCTTCCAGATTTTCAGCTCCCCACCTGCCTTTGATATCCTCAATGACGTGGTTTTTGAGGAATTTCCGCAGGAGCTGCACCGTTTGCTGCCTGGTCACGTCGGGCCCGAAGCTGCTGTTGCTCCGGAGCACCTGGTGCAGCCAGTCGGCGGCCTCGGCGGCGGTGAAGCAGCTGCCGTGCGTGCGGAAGCGCTGCCGGTGCCGCCGCAGGGGCATCCCCGCTCGGAAGTACCGGGTGACCTCGTTCCACTGCGCGGAAACGGAGCGAGCACGGGAATTGAAGGAGCGAGGGCAGCGTCCCGAGCAGCAGCGGCACGGGCTGGGGAGGGGGTCCCAGGGCACCCACATGTCGCGACAGGGGGTGTCCCCGAATGTCACGACGGCGGGCAGGGGGTCTCAGGGCACCCACGTACCGTGACGGAGGGCGGGGGTGGGAGGTCTCCAGGTACCACCCATGTCACGGCGGAGGGCAGGGGATGTCCCTGAGCACCCAATATCGCGACAGAGGGCAGGGGGGGTCCCAGGGCACCCACATGTCATGGCACGGGGTGTCCCGGAGCACCCAATGTCGCGACAGC
>VZRR01009042.1:208227-238336 GCA_013398015.1 Oreocharis arfaki | reverse complement strand
CCGCCTCTGCCCGCCGCGGGCCCCCCCGCGCCCCGGGCCGCCCTCACCTGCACCGCAGCGGCGGCGGGGGCTCCGGGCGGGGCAGTGCCGGTGCTGCCGCTCCCGTCCCGCTGGTCCCGCGGCGCCTCTCGGGGCTCCGCTTCTGCCGTCAGCGGGAAGGGGCGGCGCCACGTGACCCCGCGGCCACCGCGGGCGGCCACCGCGGGCTCCCATGGCGCGGGCTCCCCTCAGCCCGGGCACCGGCCCTGCCCTCCCGCGCCCCCCTCAGCGCCGGAGCGGGGCCGGGACTCCTCGGGATTCCTCGCCCCGTCCCTCCGCCTCCCCCGGGGCTGCTGTCGAGGCGAGCTCCTGGCTTCCGCTGTCCCCACAGGGCCCCGTCCCCAGAGCTGCCCCATGAGGCGCAGTGTCCCCTCTGCCAGGGCGGGCTGTCCCGCCGCTCGGAGTTGATGTTCTGCTCGTCTGAGGAGGGTGATTGAGCCTTCGGAAGAGGCTCCACAACTTCACTGTCGCTGGAGTTACCTTGTCAAGTAAAAGCGGACTCCAAGTGATCCGCTACAATTGTATCGCACCTCGGTTTAGGAGTGGCAATGCTAAAAGTATTTCCCAGATTGGGATTCAGAAGAGTAGAGGTAGGACATGACATCCTGCTTGCAGGTCAAGCCCTGCTACATTCAACTTGAGGTGTTAATCTTGCCCCAGACCAATTTGATAAAGCTGGGGAAAATTCCTGCACCCATAGAAAGGATGACAAGGTCATCACAAGGAACAACTCTTGCCAGTTCAGTAAACACCAAAACAAATGCCTAGAAACCAAAGCTAGCAATGCCACAGCATTTGCAGGGAAGATCTTGGCCGTTTCTGCAAGGGCTGTGCCATGTTACAGTGGCAGGTCCTGTATTCCAAATGCTGAGTCCCAAACACTGATGTTAAATCTCATTGAGATAATTCTTCATCTCCCCTCCTTCCAACACTGGTGGCTGGCACAAGGGGGTGAAAAGCACAGGTCTTTTAGCAGACTAGTCTGTTCTACTGAGAGGAAAAACAGTGTTCCATAATTTCAGTCAGTATTACGAATGGCTGAACAGTAGTCAAACGTTACTTGATACTTTCACCCTATACGTGCAGAAATTACTGAAACAAAATGATACCTGCAATGGGGTTCTGCACTAAACGCCACCAGCAATACTGCCTAGCTACACAGAAGGAGAAGAAAATGTCAATTCTATCCAGCTCTTCTGTAGAAGCAATTTGGGAAACTCTTCCCAAAAGCAAACTAACAAGCCTTTATCATGGTCAAAAGTACTAAAGGGTTTCAAATAAGTATGACTTATCGAACAGAACTGTAGAACACATTCAAAATACACTGCCACAAAAGGAAGAAAAGCCTGAAACCCAATACGTGGGAAAGGTGTGGTTCATTTTAAATGGAAAACAAAAATATGATCATTGCAATCTTAGCATTGTTTGCTATTTTGTAAAGACTTTTCACAGTTTTCCAAATGTCTAACCTGAAATGTCTAACCTGGGAAAAGTTTCTCTCTTTATAACATGTGACTCAGTTACAAATTCACATCTTACAGGAGCCAAGGTAGTAAATGAATGAGAATAGGAGAATATGTATTAATCACACCGCAGTATCTCTCCCATACATTATTTTTAGCTCTTCATCTTTAAGTCTTCAATGTTTCATGTTGAAGCTGCCTTTGAAATTATATGAACAGTGGCAAAAAGCAAGAGCCAAGCAGCCAATTTCCCCAGCTGCAGAAGCTAATACCCAAACATCCATTCACACCACAGAGAGCTGAAGGGTGCAGGTGATCCTGGGCATTTTACATATTTTACAAGCAGGAGATGACAGTATTCACTTAATGCCAGCTATCAGATCCAGGAGTCATCTGGGTCCGTTGACAGTGAATCCAGGTTCCAGCAAACACCAACCCCAGCAGCCCCTCCTGGTTCTGCTTCTCTTGGCCAGGTACCAACAGTGTCCTCACCAGTCATATGGCACAGCTTCAGCACAGGAACCACCCTTGAACAACCCAGAAGCCGCACAGGCACAGAGTTGCTCATCTTTATGGTATTCAGAGCAGTTAAACACTGCTGCAAAGAAAACTTTTGGTCTGGACATACTTGTGGTTGTGGCTCAGAGGTGTTTTGGAAGGACAAATAAAACCTACATTTCTTGCATGACCTTAGGCTTACCTGACTTCTTAAAGCTGAAGAGTCGTTGTATAGCCAGAGAAAATATGTATGTTGGAGAAAATTATTGCTGCAGTGGGGATCATAACATTGAATCCTGTAAATTGCTGGATGTAACAAAATCTCAGATGGAATAAGCAATCCTTAAAACCAAACCAATAAAAGAGTAACTCTTAAAAACACCAGCTGTTATTCAGCACATTCACTAGACCAGAAATAAGAGTACTCAAACATCCTCACAATCACAACAGATTTGAGTTATTATCAGAATCAGCAGCTCTGCTGTCCAACTTCCAAACCTCAAAAGTGAGAACTTCCAGGCAGACAACAGAATTTCCTGTAAGGAGTATGGATCTCATGGTCACAGAAAACTATCAGGTGACATCTTCAGTCCTTTTTTGTAGCAAAAAAAGCCTGTAGGTGTATGCTGAGGAGAGGTGTGGGAAAATTAGTTCTCCGAGCCGAAGAATCTGCCCCAGCAAAGCCTATGTGTTTAAAAAGGAGAAGGTTAACCACTAGAATAAAATCTTCGTTCCTTTATTCTTTTTTTTTTCTGTTAAACATTCTTCTTATAAATTTAAAAGGCCCCTTGAATTGTTAAAAAAAATCACAATTCATACTATGAGATCTGAAAAGAGAGTTTTTCAGCTGGGAGTATAGTTTTACAGTTCAGTCATAAATCCCTCAGAAAGGGAATTTACAGTGTTCACACTGACACTTTCTTAATTACAGCATTGAAAAGTTCAACCTTGTCTTGTAGTTGGTAAAGAAGCGTTGATTGCTTCCCCTGAAGAATAAAGCAAGGCACGAAAGAGAAGCACAGGACTGGCTAGGCAGCCTCGTGGATATAATAAATAATGGTCACAAAACTGGTGCCACTTCCTCACGGGAGCTACAAAGAAAACACAGCTTTTGTGTAGAAGACAGAAGTTGAAAAGCTTTATCCCATCCATTGTAGGAAATGTTAAAGAGTCATTAGGCAGGAGGAACAAATATTTTAGAGACTGTCACAAACATTTTTTAGCCAAAGGATTTATTAACCACCACTGTATCTGCACTCCTTAGCAGGATGTTGGCTCAGCTAGATTTTCTGGTTAGAGCTGCAAAACTTATTTACCAGGCATTTCATAAAGAAAACTTAATTTTCAAGCTTTGCTTTTATGAACTTTTCATCTGCAGGACTCAAGCTGATTTTAAACATGTCAAGAGAACTCACATACTGCCTCACAGCTGAGGTGGCAGCAACTGCTGCAGCCTGGAGGGAAGAGGGGAAGGACGTCCCTCCCAGTGACGGTTGTCACTGCCAAAGCAGTCCTGTGCCACCGCAGCTCCTCATGGCAATAGCTTCAGCTACTCTTTGGAGCCTTGATCAGGTGTTATTGGTCATCTTCCATGTCTCAAAGGGTCTTTGCAGCATGGAGCTGGCCTTTGAGAACAATGTCCAGCTATAGCAGCACAGTTCAAGGGGGATTTTACAGGGAACCCACCTTCAACGCCATCACACAGTGTGACAGGTCCAACACCCCCAGCACATCTTCTCAGCAGAAAAGAGCTCAGGCTCCTTGAAGAGAATCTCTTGTAGAAAGTGTTCTAGTGTGTACTTGGCTCCATTCTTATCACCATTGCATTTTAATCGTGGTAAATTATTGTCACTTAATCGTAATATTTAAAGTAAATATTGACTTAAAGTGAACTACTAAGGTCACTAGCAGAAAAGCTGACTTGAAGGAAGGGAGGTTGTGCTTGTAAGTGGCTGGCCTGCTGCCTGCTGAAATGTTTGTCTAAGCCCTCAAATGCTGAGCTACTCCTCAGTTCAGTCACCCTGTCTCTTGTTATTTGCAAGATCTGCATTTAAAAAATCTTCTGAGGAGTTACTGCCCACTGGCCTCATACACAAAATACAGTGCTGTCCCTTACAATTTCTGTCACAATTTGCATTTGTAGATGTTAAAACAATTTTTAAAAAATAATGGAAACCATTATATCACATTTTCAAAGGCATCAAGCCCAGAGAGTGAGGAGGTTTGCCAAAGATCTCACAGCAGTTACACGCCGTGGGGAGAACATGGCTTTCACATTTTATCTTAAAGTCCTGACTCTGGAATGGCATTTCCTCATAGCAAAGCTCACCGTGTCAGAAGAAACCTTTTCATTTATCAGAATTATGTTTTCAAAAGTTTCAGTCGAGTGAAAACTCTGCTGTGTGGTTTGGGATGCTCAATAAAAATCTTTTAAAAAATACAGGTGAAAATATTTGAAATGCGTCAAAGTGCATTTTTTTAATACACACACTAACAAGTTATTTACTCAGCATCTTGAGCCAGCTTTGGCTACAGAAAGCATCAGTATGTTTAAAGGGCTTGCAATCCCCCCTTCAGATGAAAAGTTAAATCTTACAGTCACTACATCCGCTGTGATAAAATGCCAGCAGCTCATTACCTTTACTATCAACAGTGAGTTGATACCAATGTTACAAGGCCTCAGTAGAAAAGGAAAACTGCAGAAGGCTCTGCAGGGAACCAGAGGAAATTTTCTCCTGTGCTTTTTAAGCCAATTACATAAAAATCTTCCATAAGAATAATGTGAATTTGAGTGGGAAGGACTGGAGAAAAAACAGCAATTGACAATAGTTTCAAATGAAGTGAGTTGTAACTCAGCAAGAAGCAGTCCAGCTCTCCCCCCCAGGTAACTTTCAGCCTTTCATTTCTTTCCCACTACACAGTAGCACCACGGGTGAATTGAGGAGAGAAAAGGCTCTGTTACCATCTGCTTTAGCCTCCCGCTCTCACTCATTATCCCTGGAAGCCTGGAGAGGTTCAGGAAAGGGATCTTCAGGCAGGCTGGGCACAATGAGCAGGGCTGAACTTGAGCCTTCAGCCACCGCTCTGAGCTCGTCCCAGGGAGCCACAGGGGGGGTCTCACAGTGTGAGAAGAACACACACCAAGGCTTCTCTCCACCGTCGTTTTCCTTCTTCCTCCCATTCTGCTGAACTCTTCTTAACATTGATTTTGCTACTGTGGGTGGAAGCTTTTCTGGGATCGTAAAACGGAGATAGCCCAGGTCTTTCTCTACTTTCTACACGGCTGATTGCAGGGATTTATTATTGCGCGAGGCCTTCCCTCAGGGCACACAGGAAGGGAGGAGAAGTTCCTTGCATCTGTGCTCACTCATGCATAGATCAGCTTTAATCTGACACATGCTACATCAGAAAAGTTTAGAAAAGCTCTCTAGTTAATCAAAGCACAAGAATTCTCTGGGGATGGCGAGAGCACGATGGTCCTAATGCAGACAAGCATGTCATCATGTAAATACACATGTCAAAATCTCACTAAAATCAAAATATGATTGAAAAATTAATGATACACTTCAGTGATAATTTCTGAATAGGGATAGAATGAGAGATTCTCTTCAGGGATATGCCTTCCAGATGCCTGTGCCTTGGGAAAGCATCCATCTGGTTATATCTCCAGGATCAGCATATTTGTATAGAATGCAAATCGTTATTGCAACCGATAGCTTTTATCTTTCTGCACCGTAGTCGTAACTGAGTGAGTCACGTTAAAGGGTCAAAACCTTCTGTTCTACTTTTTGTGATAAGCATCTTTTCAACATGCAGTGTTAGAGATCCTGTGTGCCAACAGATCGAGGCAGGAGCTGGTATAGAGTGATCTACACCCCTAATCTGTGCTAAGAGACTTCTGAGTATGCTGGGGAGCAAATTTACCTTTGCAGCTTCAGAAGAGCCTCGGTTTAGAAGAGCAAACAACCATTTTTCAGAAATTCAAGCAGATAACTCCATGTTGTTGCTGATCTCACATACATGCGTGTGTGTATAAATATGAATATAGGTAGAATCCTATTATTTCACTTATCATATTAAAAAAAATCCTTTCACCTCTACAAACATTATATTTGTGCAATATTCTGAAACATCACAATATGTTTGTGTTTGTAAACACCAGCTACCAACACCTCTCAATCACTAACATTTGACTGCAAATCTGAACTTAGAGACTCTATGAGATGTTTTTAAAAGAAACACAACATTTGAACTCTGTTGAGAAAAAAAAACTACTTTCTTTCCATGGAAAATTTTTAGCGTGCTCCTCATTTAACGGGAGAAAATGTCTAGAAAAAAGAACCTAACAATGTGAATTTATGAGGGCTTATTTGGCCTGATCTCCAGTTAAAAATAGCTTGGTTAACTTCAGCTGAGCATCCAGGACTTGTGTGTGCTTGTAATGAGTATAAAACTGTCACACACGCACACACACATAAATTGTTTCCTCTTTTCTTCTCAGACTGGACTAGTAATTTTCAAATACCACTCCCTCTTTCAAGAAAAAATGCTTTTTAATATTCCTTTATGATTAAGAAACTCCTTTTATCCTGGAGCTAAGCTACAGAATATTTTACAGGAGAGAAGACAAAGGCTGGAACACTGAAGGCTCTGCCAGGTAATTTAAACCCAACTGTGTTCTCTCCAGAACCTTTTTGCCACACATGGGGAATTATTTAACTCCATTTTTCCAGAGGATAACTGCCCTGCTGATCCTCAAAGGCAGTAATACAGAGTTTACCTTTAATCCTGTGCAGAATAATGAGTGATACACTGCTGAGATTAGTGAGGCAGTGTCAAATGGTGGTTTCTTCCTCTTTGTACTCTGATTCCACCTGGGTAAAAGCACACTGTTAAGACCCCTTAGGCATACAAAATCTCTATTTAAGTTTTCAACAGCCTGGGCCTTTTAGCTAATTTAAAATTTAAAAGAAAAAAAAGTTGTCACCTTTGATGACACTCACATCTTCGCAAGGACAGATTTTGTTATGGCTGCTGCTAGCAGGGGAAAAATAAAAGAAAAGAAGTCCTAAGAAAGAAAGTGGAACACTGTCTCTGAAATATGTCCCTTCCAGGCAGCAGGACTCTCTCCCCTTCGAGCCCCTACATGGGCTGAGCCCTTTGCACACCGTCTCACTTGCATCACACATCAGTAACTTGGCAAGGTGTAAATAATGCCCCCACCTGAGACCAACCGACAATTGTAAGAGTTTCTGGTTGTCTTAGGCAAAGTTTGAATTCTTTGCTTTCTGGTTTCTAAGCCTTTGGGATGCCCTTTCTTCCTGTTTTAAATTTTTTTCCACATGCAAGGGGTTTATGATTTACTTTTTTGACAAACACTAAGAGTCTCAGGGACTCTGCTCATTGAGCTGTTAGGAAAATGTCAAATATCTTTAATCCTTAGGAAGAAAAAAAATTAAAACCCTGAGAATTGAAAAAACTCACATCTGTTTTGAGATATGCATTTATAATATATATGCAAACATTCAGCTTGTGTTCAGCCACGTGCTGTCAGGAAAAAATGGCTTAAGCATGGAACCAAGGATTTAAATTGAGACCAGAATGGAACTCCTGGTTTGTTACCCTGGATGGCATTAAGATTAAGAGAAGGTTCACTTTGTTAACAACTGATAATTGGCACTGATTTAATTTATTTTAAAAATAGTGAATACGTTGAAGCTGAATAATATATATCAGTTTTCAATTAATTTATATGCAAATAATAATCAGAATTTATAATTAGATCTGTAGATAGATCTATTAAGAAATAAATATAATTTTAACAGATTGAAATGCAATACAAATATTTATATCAAGACAGGGTTTCAATACAGCGAAACAGAGTTAATTTTTTAAGATATTTTATGAAAACAAAACAAAACATTACACTATTTGACCAAAAAGAAAACATAGAAAACTAAAAAATTTTGCAGAAATTAAACTGGAGAAGGGGTTCCTAATAGGACCTCTAATGAAAAGTAAGAAAATCCTGCTCCCAGTAAGTGCCAGTCAGCAGCTTTCCCCTGGTCTGGCAGCACAGATGGAGGGAACACGCAGAGCTGCTGACTTGATGACAGACATCTTCAGTGGGCTGAGGAGACCTTGGCTACTGCTGTGGCAGGAAAGCCTCAGTTACACAGCAAAGACAAGAGCCAAAGTTGGTTTTTGATGATTTCTGCAGTGTGACAACAGCTGGGCGCTAGCAGCGGGCAGAGCAATAGCAGCAGTGCTGCAGCAAGGAGATATTTTGGTAAGAAAATTGCTGGACAAAAAAGGCAGCAAAAGAACATCCTCGATGCTACAGAAAGAATAAAACAAAATGTTTCCAGCCTCCTACTACAGTGGACACCAGTGAGGTGCTTTGATATCAAGGAGGAGATCAGTCAGCAGAATCAGAAAATACAGGGCTGGAGAAGGCGATGACTCCGACCCTGCGTCCGCCTCTGCCCTGCTCTGCTTTTAGCTCCCTTCTTGTGAAGAGCAGCTTTCTACCCCCAAAAGATGAGAGATAAGGTCAATGGAAAAGCAAAGTATTGCCAGACTGTGGCTAATTTTTTTCATTTTTATTTTTTTCAAAGAGAGGAAATAATGTGTGCGGAGCAGCACTGGTTCATGGTGGGTCAGTCAGGAAGTGTGGGGCTGAGAATTTAAAAGACAGGCATTTTTGTTTTGTGGTTCTCTCAGAGAGTAAAAGCATACAAGAAAACTTTTTTGGGGCTAAAAAGTGCAAAGTTTGGGTTCACCTTAGCTAGCTGAGGTATCAACATCATGTTTCACCCTGAAGATTGTCACTTTAAGTGGAATACTTTGCATCTGTGGCTGCAGTTATTACAGAAATGCTAAATAGCTAAAACCAGTGCTCGTTTGGATTGCAGCACAGATAATAGCAGAAGGAGGACAGGAAGAAAATGAAAGATTATTAACTCCATTCCCACAGGTGAAGAGCTGAGGCATAATTGGTTTCAAGCTGAAGTTTCACACACATCTTCATCCAGCACTTACAGTGGAAAAAGGCAGCCCCTGCTTCTGCTGTCCTCATCTGCCTCTTGCCATCTCTGCCCCAGCTCAGCCCACGTAGAGAAGAAAGAAATCTGAAAACACAAATCCAAAACTAACACTGTAAATATTGGAAGCAATGGAAAAAAGAGGATCAGCTGGAGGTATATCTCTTTAAGTTACAAAACTGCTTTTAATTTGGCCTTTCATGGTCGTTCCTTATTAGCAGCAAACAAGCCGATAATCTTTATTNNAAAAAAAGCCGATAATCTTTATTGCTGTAAATGGGCATGGAAAATTAATGCAACAGAACCACTCAGGAGCTCACAAGAGTAGTCCTTGAATGGCATAGTTGGCTGAAATACCTGGAATTCAGTCTGCATGTTACACAGTTACATCTGCCTTCTGATGAGGGAGCTGAAAACAGAGACTCTGTAATTAAGCGAAGCACTGCATGTTTTGAAATTCGTTAATGAAAAATCCAACCAGCCAGCAAACGACTGATTCTTGTGATGACAAAGAGAAAAATCTGTTGTGCCAAGACACCTACGAACAACTTAAAATACGTTACGATATATCTCAGTTGATATGACAAAAAAAAAAGAAAATAGAGTAAGAAATTTGTCAGTGATTCACTAAAAAAAAAAAGCATTTTACAAATAGGGAAAGAAACATGAAGTTTTTTGAAAACCTCCATGATGATAAAAAAAAGAATTCCACACTAATAATTTCTGTTGAAATATTCAGGCATCAAAGTTGAGAGCAGAACTGCCTTGGAAATGCTATTTCTTGCTGACATATGTTTTACAGATATTTTTTAGACCTTCAGACATCATGGCTTTATTTATGTGTGTGCTGAGAACAAATTTGCTGCCTTCCCAGGCTTGTTCAAAAATGGTTTTTAATCACTCTATCGAAAATCAGGCTCTGCATAAAAATTTGGATCAGCTGAAGAGAAAAAAAAGCTGCAGTTGCTCCTCAGCGTTCATGGAGCCCCCTGCACCACACCGGTTCAACACTACCTCCTTTTCATTTTTACTGTTAAAAGGAAAGATGAATGTTTGAGGAATAGGCTGGTTCTACCAGCATAATAAAGATGTTTTGAAATTAGTCTTCCCTCTGACTGAAGGAGACCAGCAGTCTTTCTGGATATGTTTCAGTTGAGAAAAAACAAGGAAGAAATGGCCATATTTCTTGCACCAGAGTGCTGGGTTGCTGCAGAGGAGAAGAGAGCCCAGGCAGGCTGACAATCCCTGCTGATTTTACAAGAAATGCCTTTTTAAAAAAATTACAGACACGTTTTTAGCAGCTGATTTGCAACAATTTGTTCAAAAAAACACCCTAAAATCCCAAACACAGAAAACAGGCTCTCTTTGCTTCTGCAGGGCTTGTTGTAGGCCCTTGAGAACAAAGAGCAGAAGAATAAACCAAAGGACACCACTGAGGCTGTGCTGTGGTTTTGTAGCACCAGGTTAGATCTCAAACCCCACCTGAGCTGCTGTTGTTGTGTGACCGCAGTCGGGCCACTTGCGCTCACACGAGAGCGGTCGTGGCTCCTTCGCTTCCTCACATCGGGCGGAAGCCAGACTTGGGCTAAACAAAACTCTTGCAAAGTGTCCAGGACAAACCCATGAACTCAATGGAAAGCAGCTGGCTGTTCGTTTTCCTTCTGTATTTGCCCTCAAATGGTTTGGACAGCAAATATGGTGGAGGTTGATGTCACAAAGGGGACAGGGACAACTTTGTGCAGAAAGCACTGCACAGGCGTCCCGAGAGAGCAGCAGCACTCCAAAAGACTGAGCATTTTCAGGTGATCAGAACATCTTGTTGCAATGGGAGCTTCCCAGACCCTCACCAGAGTCCCTGCATGGGAGCAGCTGGTCTGCACAGCACGGGATTTGCATGGCAGGACACGCTTCTGCTGGGGTTGCAGCCGCAGCTGCGCTCTGCTCTCCCCAGCGCTGCAACTGCTCCTTGGGGACTTTGGGCAAGGCACTCTGTGCCTCAGTTTCCCCAACTGCAAAATGGAGACAAGGACACTTCACTCTGCTGAGATCTTGGTTCAGGAGTACAGGAGGCAGTGTTTGTGATACACTATTTATCAACTCCACCACTAAAGCAGCATTATCACTACAAACTCACACTGCTATTGTTTTACTACAATTTATTGTTTTACTACAATTTATTGTTTTTGGAACTGTGCTACCAAAAGTTATCTCGCTGTACTTAGAAACTAAATCTGCAATGAGTGTAACACTGAAAAAAATATTTGTAATTCTTGAGGCCAATATGCCAACCATATTTATTTATACCTTTATTTTTTCAGCTACCGTATGACACAGTCATGTTGGCAAAAAGGAAATACATTTTAAAGCATCAGTTGTTGATGGCAACTTTAACACCTTCTGTACCCCTTTCCCAAAGGCAAAGGATTATCTAATAAAAAGAAAGTCAGTATTACAGCAATGAGGTTTGGAATTAGCATGATAAATTGAATTTTAAAACAATTCTGGCCCTATCCTGTACTTACAGATAATATAACAGAGCTGATTATTTATAGGAGCTGCCACTGAGAATATAACACAGAAGGAGACTGCCAAAGTAATATTCCTATTCATATATGTCACATCACATTTATATCTCCCTTCTACTACATTTCCTCGAGCTGGAAGGCTGTGGTGTGTGGACTATGAGCCTCAGCCAGGAAACCTGCTCCAGTTGCAGTTCCACTCCTCCTGCCTGAAGCCCTCAGCAAACCTTTGAGGAGCTCCTGGCTGCTGTGGTTCCAAGCCAGTGACCCAGAAACACCAGCAAGCATCTTTGCATGATTCAGCTTCCTAAAATTCTCCTTTCCCAGGATGTTAAAATATCATCCATGCTACTGTGGCACTTGCTTTGTTCCTCATACCAGGATTTGTGTGCATTCTTCTAGGACCATTTATGCCATCCTCCCTTTTAATGATAAACCAGTGATGGTTCAGTGAGTCCAAACGTACCAGGTGTTTCCGTCACCAGGAGCTGTTGCTTGTGCAGTGCTTTTCTACAAGCCATGCAGAAGGCAAATCAGTCCACAGGGAGAGAGGAGAGATGCCTGCTTTCCTTATCCCTGGGAGCTGCAGGGCGGAGATGAAGGAGCAACACAAGATTCACTGGCCAATGATACTAATTTCCATAAGCTTCAGTGTATAAAACTTAGCATGTGTGGGCACATGAACAGAGCACTAAACACAGGTAGGATCCCCATCCTGAGAATTACCCTTCCTCAGCCTCTTATCTGTCCCTCTGCTGTGTCTAATCCTCTTAGTCTGTTGCTCTGCTGCTTCTTCTGTGATACCACGATGCCACTCACTGCCTACATCCAGTATTAGCAGACTTTCTGCTCAGGATTCATTTAGAAGAAATGTTGCTCAGCAGAATCAGACAAGTGTCTGGCTTGGCTCCTAAGTGCCTCTCTTCATGCTGCACACCCACTGGCTCTTTTTTACCTTTCTCTTTCAAAAGGGCCTCGTAAGTGAGCAACTAAATCTAACTGCATCAACAAAGTCACCTCCAGACACCCCAACAGCCATCTGCCCAGCACTGCATACAGCTGTGCCGTTCCTGTAGTCCTGATGTTTCAAAATTTTGACTTTCCCAGTGATTTTTCTCCCATGGATTTACCTCATCCACGCAGGCTATTTAGTGCCTAATGATCTCTTTCTAGATAGTTTACAGCAGAGAGGGATTAAAGATCGGTTTAGCTATTAGCTCAGCTGTTGCAGTCTGCCAGCCTGACTTTCTCCCAGAGATAGGCCAGTTTAGCAGCTTATCTTCTCAAATCTGCTCTTGCACATGTGACCCGTATTTGCATATGGCACAACTCCCATGGGACGGCACGTTTAGTCCTGTGCTGTGCGTTACTGCCCCTGGTACAACGAGCTTTCACGGGGTTTGGTAACTGCTGTGAGAGCAGGCACACAGGTGTCCACCACACTGCAGATATTACCATGGCATTTAACCACAGGCAGTGAACAGTAAGAACAGTCTTGTATTTAATTTAGGCTTGAATAAAACGAAAGCAAAGGTCTACAATTTGACAGCTAGAAATGGATGTGAGATACTGTACTGAGTATGAGAAACTCAGAGCACCAGAGTTTCTCACAGCTAGGAAGCAGACTCTATTCAGACTTTCCTGACAGTTAGATCTATAATTTGATACTTTTATAAAATACAATTCTTACTAGTAACAGCAGTAAGAAGACCCTAATGCAAAAGCAATTTTTATTCTTACCATGAGGCTGGAACAGCCTTCTTGAATACTTATTCAAGGGCTCAAGGCTGTGTTTGGTCTTCAGGATGAGTAATATTTTCCTAGGTAATGATTTGCTCTTAGGAAGTCTAGCTGATTAGCTTCCTGATAACCTTGGATGGAGAGCATTAGTGAAGAACAAAATGACATTATAAAGAAAAAAACCACTTACCAAAGAGCAGACAAGGACTCCCTGCCTGGACACGTGCAGATTGATGGGTTGGCTTGTTAGGTCTGTATTTTAAGACCGTTCCTAGAGAAGCTCAGATTTAGTATTAAACACTGATTTGAATGTGACAAAGTCCAGCGACGATCAGTTTTCAGTGTTATTACCGCGGAAAGGGTCATGACCATCAGCGCTTGCCAAGCTGCCTGCGAGCCCGCAGTGGCGGTCACTGATGGCACATGTCCTGTTCAAACCCGAATGTGCCCAAACCAGGCTCATTTCCTTGCCTAGACGTGCCATGCGAGGGCAGCAGAGATTGCGGAACGGGAGCCGTGTGCGGGGACATCGCGGGGGCCGTCCCCGAGGTGTCCCGGCCACCCTGGCCCCTGCCTCTGCAACCACAGGGACTCGTGCAATCGGTGCTGGGCATCCCACGGGATGCGGAGCCTGTGAGGAACCTGTGTGCGGAGAATCGGACCATTAATAAGTCTCTATGAAGGTCATGACACGTTTAAACTTTTGCGATGGAGTCCCCATCCCTAGAGGGGTTTACGAGACGTGTAGATGTGGCTCTTGGGGACGTGGTTCAGTGGTGGGCTTGGCAGTGCTGGGCTAATGCTTGGAGGGTCTTAGGGAGCTTTTCCAACCTGGCTGCTTCCAGGATACTCACCCGCCTCTAACGCAGAGAGGGGAAAGGATACAGTGCAGCCAAAGCCTGTGTGCGACCATCACGCCTTAAGCAGAAAAAGCTCAGCACCGAGATTTCGGCTGCACCTGACGCTGATTTCCAGAGTCTCAGTTAAGTCTGTTTGATTTGGTGGCACGCAGCGGAGGAAACGCTGTCGTTCCTCACCTGCGAGGCCAAACCACAGCTCTGTCATGCAGTTGCCATGAGGTGGAGCCGTGCGCCAGATCCCAGCCGCGAATAAACGGCGACCAAGGGCTTTTAGCTCTTTTTTCTTCCACTTCAGCCAGGTTGATCCTAAGGCTCCATCCAAAGTCAGCTGATGTTTACAAGCACCGATAAATCAAGCAGAAAGCGCTGACGGTAATGCTGCTCGCTATTGATCGGGTGCTGCAGGTGATGTTCAGGGGAGGGCTGGCCATTCCCACCATTCCCTGAGTGATAGGGTTGCTTCGGGATACAGTCAGCCACTAAGGACAGAGCTGGTGAGACAATGCCTTGGGGTTCTGATCCGTGTCTGTGTTGGGCTGTCCTGATTACCCTTGCACAGGGCACTTGATTCGGAGGCCTAAAGAGGGCTGAGCAGTTTGAGTGAGAGGCAGGGCATGGAGAGGCTGATACAGATGCTTTTCTCTAAGCTGCCTCTTGACCTTATAATCTTCTTTTCCCCTGTCAACCGAAATCTTCAGCTTTTCCTACAAGGGGACATTCTGCTTCCTTGCACCTCTCTGCCCAGGGACGTGGTGTTTGCTGGCTGCCGGGGTGGATGCCTTTCTTCAGCCAGAAGATGAGCCAAGCCTGTTTGCAGCAACTGGAGGGACAAAGCATCTGAACATAAATCCCATACGTCTGTCGGCAGCTCAGGCAAGGGTGGGTGGTTGTTTGAAACTGCTCCAAGCCAAGCACTGTGATTTGATTTCATCTGGACTGTTCCACCTCGAAATAGCTGCTCCATTCCTGGTGTAATTTTCATGAAGGAAAATTTGAAGATCTATGAGATATTAATTTTGCAGGAACACTATTTACCACTTTAAAAACAAACATCTTGGGAAAATTCCCAAGAAAATCTGAATAATACATCTGTAGCACTGACAGGCAACCCCTGTGATCATGTGTCTTTCATTGCCTGGGGTCTATTGAAGCTATGAATCCCATCTATGATGCACAAGGATGGCTACTGAACATCCCAACAAGAGTTGTGATTTGTCTGGAAATATATCCTACAATAATCTTTTCTGGTATTTGGTCTAATAAAGGGAATATTGTCGTTGATTACCTCACTGATATGTAACTTTCTGTTGGCAAATCTTTCACAGTAAGGTTATAATAACATCGCTGTTTGGCATCTCTGCCAGATACTCAACTCTTTATATTCTGTTCTGTCTTATGAGCTGAGTAATTTATACGCCTGTTCGATACAAAAGGTGGTTATTATATGTTTCAAGAAAGAGATTTGACAATACCTGCCTTGTAAGAAATACTGAGTCGTAGAGAAGCAAGGCAAAGGAAAATGCTGTAAATCAAGAGGTGACAAGGCAGTTTTCAGATGGAAGATTAGAACACTGTTCAGGGTTCCGCAAACAAATATGTTGAATTATAGACAAAAAGCCACTTTCTAGCATTTGTCCCCTGTTCCTGCAGTCCTTTTAGGGACATAAATCCCACTGAAGTCAAATCATGTCTATAAGCTAAATTCCAAAATTAATCCATAAGTAGAGTCTGACATGGAAATGCTTATTATTAGTTTGGTTTGTACAAGATGTATAGATATGATTTCAAATAAAAGCAACATTATGGAAAAAATTACGTCAATTGCAGTTTCGTCTGAATAAGGACTGCACAGTATGAATGTGTCCCAAAATAACACATCTGCAGTCATCTAAGTGAAGCTTAGCTAACATTCCCTGCACTGTATTTTTACACAGGTAATTCTGTGTGACTGCTTGACCCCAGTTCTAAAATGACATTGATTTGACAAATGGATGAGGGAGAGCCCCTTGCTCCACCCAGGGAGAAGGAGCAGTGGCTGCCTTCCAACCCATACCACGATGCAAGTGGATGTGTTTTAGCTGAGGGACTAAGAACTCTTTGCTATTTGCAATTGCCCCAGAGGGTTCCACCACAGGTCTGCCTCCAGCCATCCAGGCCAGCAGCCAGGCACAAAATGTGGAGACTTAAATACAGCAAGAGCACGAGGTGAGAGAAACCCATTTGGGTGTGGGACTGTGTGGCAATGCAGTGAGGGAGCTGCAGAAAGGTTCTGCCTAGGTCTGCTTTCCTGCAGGTGACCAGGGCAGGTAACCCCAGGCCAGCAGGCAGGATTCAGAACACAAATTATTAGGAGTTGGGTGCCAAGAACTGATCATGCAAACTGCCTTAATCCCCCTGAGGAGAACGCCTGAGCACTGTGGGAAAGAGCAGCTCATGGTGGACAAACATCCAACGTTGCCAAACCAATGCTGAACTCCTCTTCAGAGGCTCACAGGACAAGCCCACCCTGCTTCTGCTGGTCTGTGCTGTCCTTCTTTCCAAGGCAGTGCTGCTCCACCAGCAGCCAGCTCCTGGCCCCTCTCTGTGGGGACTACCCTGCTGTCTCTGGACACCACCGTGCAGCCCTTGGCAGCCACAGGGAGCAGGGCTTATCCTGCTCCTGGGCAGCACCCAGCTTTTGCTACATCACAGAGGAACAGGAGACCAAGGCATGGGAAGAGAAATTCATCCTCCTTCCAGCTTCCCCTTGAGCAGAGATGTCATTTCCCAGTCTGAGGCTGGAAATCCAGACCCCAATTCAGAGAGCAAGGTGAGACTATCGTTAGCTCTCCATTAAAACAGGAAGATCATTGCCACTGAAGATGGAAGGGGACATTCCCTGACTTGGAGCAGCCCACCTGGGAAAGGAAAAGCACCCTCACCTTACACTGGGGAGAGGAATGCACATCACTGCTCTTTTGAGGCAGCAGCTCGGGCAGGAGCCTGGGTTGAGCGGATGTGACCCCTCCTCTAGAGGAGCTGCTGAACTGTGAACGTGCAGAAGTGGATTTCCAACGCGAGCAGTACCTGCTGTCTTGTGTGACCTACTTCTTTTGCACGCTATGTGAATAGGGTTAGGCAACAGTTGATTTGGTGCTGAAAACTGAAACTGTTGGGCAGCAACAATTATCACCCATCTGGTGAATGCCACGGCAAATCTCAGTGCCCCTGACAGGGGTTCCTGGGCAGTACCCCCTTTCAGTCCCATGCTTTGGGAACATAACCAGCACGAACACAGTACTTTGCTAAATTGAGCATAATCATTCAAATTCATTTATCAGATCCAACAGTTTTGCTTATTATCATGAGTGGCAATTTACCAAATGTACTGTTTTTAAGGTTATCTCTTAAATCACAAAAAAATGAAAAGCATTTTCATGTTGAACATCTAAGCAGTCCTCTGTGTCCGGATGAGCAAAGCTGAGTGAGTGAGGCCATCAGCCGGATGATCACACCAGCAAATCCAGCTTTCCCAAGGGCCTTGACACGTATCACAAATATCACCAGCTATAAAATCCCACCCTGCGTCACCATCACTCCTCACTGGGCCCTGTGCTAGCAGGTGTCTCATGATTCCTCCCTACCATTATTTCATTTCATCTGGGTCAGCAAATGCTCACTTATATCTATACTCATTTATATTCATCCCTAGTTGGGTTTTGACTGAGATTTTAAATATTTGTCACCCGTATGGCGAGGAGAAATAAGTTAACAAGTGAATCACTGATTTGGACTTTGTGTTAGTTTCCCATGCCTGTGCTAAACGACTAATAACTGTTTCCAAAGCTGGGATTCAGCATGGTATTTCAGGATACATATTGCAGTATGATATGATACTTTGGATACAAATCTTAATTTTTGAACAAAATCTGATTTCATGATACATTGGCCAATTAAATTAAACAGGTCTCCTCAAAATGAACCCCAGTTACGAGCAAGAAAACCCTGATAGTTGCAGCTCAAAAGCCTGGTGTGTTTTATCTCCCTTTTTTTCCCAGAATGAGATCCTGGCACCCTAATTCGCAGGCACCAGAGCTGATCTCCACAGAGAGTCGCAATCAAGTCAACTCTTTCTTTGCAGCACAAAGGAAATCACATTTCTTTGAAATGCCGAGGAAATCTGAATGTGTGTTCCTGTTTAGCATGATTAAGGTGTCACATAGCACTCCCACACACCCCGACACAGAGAACTTCTTGCCGGCTGCTGATGTCAAAGCAAATCAGCTGAAAACACAGAGGGGTTCTGAGAAACACAACTAGGACGCGCCAGGCAGGCTGGCAACGAGCTGCCCTGTGCCATAGGGACCGGGCAACCTCAGGGACTACCCCTGAGTAGGGCACAGGGTGGGGACAACACAGGCCCCCAGCAGGTTTCTAATATAGGCACAGAGCTGTGGGGCACAGATCTTTCATCGTGTAGAAATTTCTGTGTGTGAGCTGCTTGTTATAAAACCCTGATAATAACAGTGCATGTATCCATAGCAATTGGGAATCTCTCCAAGGGGTGCACTGCTTTGCTTTTGGATTTTCCCAAAACCTTCTCTGTGCGTGCTCCATCTTGGTCCCAGTCACCCAGGACATCTCTCTCTCTACCCCTGTTCTGTCTCTGATCACCCTGATGGCTCCAGCTGCCATCCTCTTGCTTTTCTTCAGCTCTTTGTTCTGTGTATTTTTGCTTGTGTCCTGTGGTTTGTCCACTATTAACATTAATAATTTAGGAAATTGTCTGCTTCTGCTGAAATCAATTCCTGTGCTACTGCTGCTAAGTGCTGGGCCTGGGCCCAAGAGCTGCAATGATGGGCACCAAACAAAGGAAACAAAACAAAATGAGAACAGAGGAAAACAGGCGCCTCATGCTTCAGCACCCTGTGAACTTAGGTGGGGATGCTCAAAGCCTAAGAAACACAAGCACCACATTTCAGTTGAAATCCCTTCTTTTCCAAAGGTCTCCCACATATGTGTTACAGTCCTGGTGCTGGAAGAATCCAGCCTCAGTGCAGGAGCCTCACAAGGTCTGTCCCCCAAGGCAAAGCTGCTCAGACACAGGCAAGGGGCAGTGACTTGGTGGAAAACACATCAGCCTGTGCCTCTGCAGCTGTTCCCCTAATGAAAACTGTGAAGAACCGAAGTGCTTGTGCAAAGCTATTGATAGAAGAGCGCTTTCTAAGTGCCATCAAGCCTCCATCATTCTGCCAGGGTCCATCTCCCTGAGCTACGCCAACCTCACGCAGAAGATGCCGTCCTGATGGTGACTCATTTCCCTGCAAGTGGCAGAGGAAGAAAAACACCATGTGCCTCAAGGCTCAAGCTGGGGGGACCAAGTTCTCCTTATTTCCTTCTCTGGCCGGCACAGCTACACTGCTGAGGGTCTCACGTGGGAAAACTGTCAACAGCAGAGGGCACGGACTCTGTCTTGGAGACACATTTTATGTCCTTAATCCCAGGACTTTAACAGCTCTGTGAGGGAGAGAGATAAATAACAAGACAATGAAAACAGTGATTTAGGGACCAGGTATGCAGACAGTTTGACTAAGGCTGAGAGATTAAATTCATCTGGTGTAACATCACTGAAATTCAACTCTCATCCATGCTGTTGAGCCACACAGCTGGGGTCCTCCATCCTTCCTAGAGCAGCGTTTTAGCAGAAGGACTTTTTTACTGGGTTTTTTAAGTGGCTGGATTAAGACACCTCCCCCAGACACAAGCAGGCTGCAGCTGTCCCCTGAGGGCAGAAGAGTTTGGCTGGACAGAGGAGGATTTGTGCCAGGGCTGGGGCTGAGCTCCCACCGGGAGCTGCCAGCGCCCCGCAGCTGGACCGAGCCCCGGCGCACCCTGGGGCCGGCAGGAATCCCGGGAGCACAGGGAGAACACCACCACACAAATCCCAGCTGGCACTCCCGGGGAGCGGGCATGCCAAGAAGGGTGTGGACACCCAATGCTTCCACTTGCCTCCTCCTCAAGGGCTTGGCTGGTGTCCCCTCGGGACCACAGGCCCAGGTGCTGGGGACACAGCGCTTCACTCCTCAGCTGGATCCAAGCCATGTCCTCACTCTGGTGCTGGCTGACCACTCGCACACCCGACAGGCAGAGAATGTGAGGACACAATTCCCATACCCACCGGAGCTGGAGGTGCCTGGAGGCTGGGCAGGAATGCAGAGCCAGTCGTGATGGGTTACGGCCAGAAGCCAGCGCAGTCACGTAATTAAATAACGAGAGCAGATTAGGCAATCTCTGTGCTTCATGTTGACAAGGCTGGAGGAGAGAACAGATCACGTAATCAAATGAGGGGGGGGTTCTTTCTTTCTTTCTTTCTTTTGAAAGAAAGACAGTATTACAGCACTGTAAGTGGTGGCATAGCATGCGCTAATTATGCTGCTGGGGATATTTCTCTCTTGCAGGTTTCAGGATAAGACTGAGATTTTTATTAAAGCCTAAGGGAGAAAAGAGCTGGAGGAGCTGGCATTCACTGGGAATTAAGCCCCCAATTCACTTAATGCTTATTCAATAGCTTCTGCCCCTCCGTTTGGCTAACCTGCCTAAGAACACATTCACCTCTTCACATCAGCAACCTGCAATCAGAAAAATCACCAGTAATCCAGCTCCCTCCAGGCACAGACCGAAAGCTACACAGTCTCAATGACAGATCAGGCTAAATAAAAAGCACAAATCCACAATCTGCTATCAGGAGATGTCTAAGGCTTCCTTCTTTTGATGATTTCTGCCAAGATATTCCTGCTGAGTCACTGGGTTTGCAGAGCCATGTGCTGGAGGGAGCTGCCAGAGCTGACCCAGGGCCGGAGCTGCCTTCGCCTGCAGATGCTGAATGGGAGCTGTAAGGAGCACCTGAGCACTTTCCTTGGGCTTTCTTGGCAAAGCTGCAAGCCAGGACTGGAGTGAAATTGTACTGGAGAAATCATCTGACTGGTACAGGAGGTGCTTAAGTGGGATTGCTTCACTGGCTTTACAGGCAACCAGACATCTACTTATTCAGCTCCCCGTTTCCCCAACCCAAGGATGTAATTTGGTGACTCACCACCATTCAGGTACCAGTAATGACAGTTGGAGTTTTTCCCCAAACAACTGATTTCAGATACATAATTCATTTAGATAGTGTTAAAAAAATATGCTCCTGATTTTTGTCTCTATGGTGCTAAACACATCACGTAACGCCTTCTGCAGCAGCGACCTGGCTTACCCTGAATATGGGAATCATCCAGACGAGCGAGGCTCTCTGCTTTTTTGAGTCACCCTTCTGAAGTGATCTGCAGAGAAACGATCTGCCTGAACAGTGACAACTCCAGCTTGCTGATAAATGTCCCCAGGCTTTAGCAAACCTGCCAACGACTCGCTGGAATTAGCGCAGCATCTTTGGTTTAGTAAAGACCTCCTGTGATGTGCAAGAGGGCAGGTACCCTGGGCTGCAAGGGGACTCCTGGTGTGCATTCAAAGAGGCATTTTGTCCTGTTTGGGAAATTGCTGGCTAAGCTATAGGTGACACCGTTCCCCGGCAGTGTCACTTGCCTTGACACCTTTTCAGTGGGAAGGCAGCTCGTCACGGCCGAGATGTGTGTGGAGTTGCCTTATTTACTCTCCTGGGGTGGCATGAATCAGAGTTGAAAAGTGCAGTATGTTGAAGTCAACCCATATTCCCATGATGTGCGAGTGTGAGTCACTTGGCAGGGAGATTCTGCCAGGGTCCCTCCTGGACGACCCGGCTGTGTTAAACACGCCGGAAAATCCGCGGATAAAAAAATCCCCGGTGACGCACGGGAGCCGAGTAGGCTCCGTGCCTTTTTGGGGAAGCTTCTGACACGCCGACGTTTCCTCTTGATCAATAATCTGGTTGGCAGAGCAGGGCTTTGAAGCAATCAAGAAAGCTCAGCTCCCTGCTCACACGGCCACTGCTGTTTCTCTCCGGGAAGATGACGCGCGGGGTAACCCCGGGCGCAGGCAGGGGAAGGATTTCTCTTCCACATCTATTTAAATCTCCTGGAAGAGCTGCTGCTTACAGGAAAGATAATGCAGGATGTGAAAGGGCTTTCTAGGCATGGGCAAAGAAAATTTTTTTTAAAAAAGAACAAGTCCAATCCCAAGGTCTCACAGCTGATTTCTGGTTTTCTCCATCATCTCCTTTCTCCCTTCTGTCCTCAATAAATACCATTTGTGGGGTTATCATGGGCTGCTTCCTGCAGCAAGTGAGCTGGAACATTCAGACAGGGGTTTCTTGGCCTTAAACCCTCTGCTCCTCCACTTACCAGAGCTGATCCTGCTGTCCCTGCAGCCACCACAGTGAGGACACCACTGTCTCGGTGATGTTTTCCATGCTGTTGTCCTGACTCAAAATACAAGGAAAAGCCACTGACAAGAATACTTCCAGATAAATATCTCATTAATTTCAACCACAGGCATCTGTGACTCACTTCCCTTTGACTACACTCCTCTCTTGTGACCAGAAATCGGGTAGTGGAGGTCTGGTACTGTGTAAAATTCATAATTATTATGAAGGGATATCAATAAATTGACAATTATTCTCAAAAATTCAGGCCTAAAAAAATCCTTTATTTTCTCAAGAGATTTGCTGTTAGTTAATCGTCTTTGCTCCTACCACAGCTGTGGGATAAAATTAAGCCCTTTTACTGTGAAACTGTTGAACTTCCTTTAAAGCCTCAAGCAGCAGGTTGGGCTTTCCTTGAACCATAGTTCTGCCTACTGGTATATTGTGTGTTTTTCCACCAAAATAAAAATGACATGAGGTGATTGTCACCCCTGGTCACCTGCTCTACCTCCACCTCAATGCCCTGGGTGGAAGCAGCAGGCTGGCTGCCTCGTGCCGTGTGGGATTTGGCAGCTCTGCTGTGCCACTGCTGAGCTTTTCCTTTCCTTCCCTTCCCAGCAACTGGCTCGGCTCAGCCACAGCGCGACTCGGAGCCTGATGGATCGCAGACCCCGGGGCCTGAGCGCCAGCAGTGTCTCACACGCCAGATGTTTCTCTTTTACACAGATTGCTTCTTTTTTTTTTTTGTTTCCTTTTTCTGAAATAACAACAGCTTGACCAAGACCCAAATCCCCAACTTCTAGAATCAAAGGTACTGCAGAGTAGGTACCTCCGAGTGCAGACAGGCGAGGAGACAGCCCCTGGTGGGGTCGCACAGGGCCGGCCATGGTCACATGTGGAGTGATGCAGTGGCAGCATGTGACACAATCCATCACTGGAGCCTTTAGGCCTGTGCTCAATATTCACTTAAGAACACAAAACCAAACAAAGATCCCCAGGCTGCTTATTAATCACCGGGGTCTGCCTTAAAATGAGCTGAAAAAGAACATTTTCCATCAACTTTCGTGGGATTTGGATTATACTTTCTTACTGGAGATGAATTAATGGCAGGACAGAGCCCTCGGCCATCAGTCACCAACCAACCTGCCACTGTGTGGAGGGGCCTGTGGGGTCCTTCTGGGCTATCAAGACTGCTGTGGGAGCACTGGTCAGGGTGCTCACCCTTGGCCAGCAATGGCATGGCTTCAGCTGAGCACAGCACTGAAATCCCACTTTATTTAGACCCAAACTTCTTGCCAATTATTTTTCATCACTTCACTCACTGCTCATTAGCCCTGGGTTCACCCTGGTGACTTATGACTGCTCTTGTCTGAATTCAGTGCATTTCTAGAGAATAACCAAACTTCAGGAGAAGCAGCTCATTTGTACTAATGAAGAGGAGGGAAAACGTGATGGTGGGGGAGGATAAACACTGTTGTCATCTCATGAATTTCCCTAATTCTCCTTGGGGGTGGTCTCTGACGCTGTGGGTACTCAAAGGATTTTAACCTGAATCATAGGAAAAAAAATTACCCAGACCCAACTCATGCTGTGCTTGTACAACCTCCCAGCACAGGAGTGGCCACGGATGGGTTTGCTTCGTGCTGCATTTTAAGGCACGAAGGAATGGAAAACATTCCACCTACCTGCTCCTCCTCAGTCATCCCTCCAGCCACACCACACCATGTCCAGGGAAAGGAAGGGTCTGCATGCCAGGCTGGGCTCTCTGTGGCCCCTGAGCACGGCGTCAGCCCAAACCAGGTCCCAAAACCCAAAGCAACCTCACTCATGAGCTGCAGGGAGCCAAGAGCTCTGTTCAGCTGCCATGAAGACGTTGGAGTCCGTCAATGGACAGGAGGTGACTTGTGGTGTGGCAATGGACAGTCCCAGAGCCACCAGGTCCCCAAGTCCCTGCTGATGGCAGCTCTCCCTCATCCCTCCCGGGATGCGCTGGCACAGCAATGGGGATGAAAAATGGACAATTTCACCAGCTAACTTCCACATGGGGCAGGGAGCAGGGTGCAGCTCAGAGGCCCTGGGCAGCAGGGCAGGGAGAGGAGGAGGAGGAGGAGGAGGAGGAAGGCCCGGGACCGCAGTGGCTGGTGCCAGAGCTCGGGCGGGTTTCCTTGGCAGCCGCAAGCTCAGGGCACTCACCATACCTAAGTGAAGATTTTGTCGCCATGGAAACATTGATGTCATCGGCTCTGCAGCAGCCTCAACCTCAACTGCAACTTTTTTCCTCTTTTTCTCCCCCCCCTCCCCACCCCCGTTTGGGGCTTTTATTTATTTATTTGAGAGTTTCTCACAGGAGGTGACCCTGGCGCCAGGCCTGCCAGAGCATCCAGGGATGTCCACCAGCCCAGACCCTCCTCATGCCATTGGGGGGTGTGGGGGAGCCCCTCACTGGTAGCAGGGGGATGGGGCTGCGTTTTGGAAACACCCATCAGGACCGTGCTCTGCCCTGTGCACACCAACCCCTTTTCCCCGTCCTCATAAATCGACTGTATTTCCAAGAAAGGTGGTTTGGAAGCTCCCGAGATGTGAAGGAGGTGACCTGGGCAGAGGCTTGGCACTCTGGGGTCCTGCAGCTCTCACCGGGCAGGAACACAAGCTCACTGTCACAGGCACTATGGCAGAGCCACCACCACTCACTCTCCTGTCAGGAGGAGCCAGGCAAACCCCCCAAAGAGAAAATTCCACATCTCTGTGAGGGATGTAATCCTGTGTGAGCACTCGATGGCCTCACACAGCTCTGGCTGCACAGTGGAGCTCTGCCCTCAGAGCTCCGGGGAGACTACCCCAGCTCTAAACCAAAAATCCCTGTAACAATGACATCCAGCACGTTTTCTGAAGAAGAGTTGTGAAGGAGCAGGACCTGGCATCTCCACCAGCCTTGAGCAAGGAGACTCAACCCTCTGCCAGCCTCAGTTGCAGGGATGGATTTCATCCCATCAGCCACATCCGCGATTCCCCCAGAGCCTCCTTTAACCTATCAGTTAATAGTGGGCTGTTGCAGAAGTCTGGGTCAGACTGTTCCAGCCAAAAATACCGAGTTCACTGCAGTGTTAAAACAAGAATTTCACCTCAGTGAGGGCAGGAGCAACACTGTGGCTGAGCTCAGCTGTCCGCTCACACAGCCCTTCCCCTGAGCCACAGGGGGGTTTGTTTCAGCTGTAGCTGGGATTTCTATAAAGGTTTGATTTATTTTTTTTTGTTGCTACACAGGACAAATCCTGCTCCTACACTAGGAGCAGAGCAGAATCTCTTTTCCTTACCATGAAGGGGATCTTGATGGGCTCCATACAGGCACAGGGATGCTCCCCCAACCCTGCCACTGCTCATCCCATCTGTCAGGCCTGGGGAGAACCACATGGAGGGGAGACAGCTGGTAAAACAGAATCAGAGAACAACATAAAACCCTAGTCAATAGACAGGTTTACAACACCTTTTCTCCTTTAAAAACAACAGTCAGCCACAGATTGTGTGTTTCTAACATGATGGCCTAAACTGAAATTTGAAGTGCTCCTGATAAATGTGTTTTTGCAACCTTCAGGGATCACACTCTGCCCCTCTGCAGCAGTAAATAACCAAACCCAGCCCCAAGATCATAAAGCACCTGGCAAATGAGTCACTAACACTAGTTATCCTTAATGTCATCATAATAGGTAAAATATAGAAAGAAAAGTGTCCCTAAGCCAAGGTTTCAGTATTTCAATGTAAGGAGGTACAGTGCATACCGAAGACAGCAGCAACACTTCTATTAAAGGGAGACAGTCAGTGGGTCTCTGCCCTCATATTCAAAACAAACTTCTCTTTTTAAAAGAACTTTTTCGTAATCTAATACAAAGGCAGGGATTTCACAGCAAAGGCTTATGTAACAACAGGAGATTCTGGGTGGGAGAGCCTGCTATGATTTAAAAGTATCTCAGTATCTACTGTGAACAACTCAACTTCAAATACATGCTGCATTAGAATTAAAGGATTAATGTTTGATATCCTATCCCAGCTGGAAGAAAAATTAACAAGAAACTGGTTACTATATCAGCTGCCAGATCTGTGAAGCAAATTGGTGAATTCAGGTGCTGAGACCAATTCAGTGGTCTGAACACAAACTAGGAGCTCTGTTCTCCTACACAGAGCTCTGTTTGGGTCTTTGTAGAGATTGACACATATTTGTATCAACAAGGTTCATCCATGGCCAGCAGATCTCTGTGAGGTTTGGGTATATATGTATTTAAAATCTGATAGGGCCTATTGGAAAATTACAAATGTATTACAGTACTTGATCTAACTGGTTGGTGAAAAGCATGAAAGTGAGATTACCTGAAAAAAAAAATACACAGTTATCAAGCTCGCAGGAAAAATACCTGCACGTTTGGTATTACTGGCAAAAAGGACATTCCAAGATCTGTCATTAATAAAAATGGCTAATCTCAAATACTTAAGCTTTTCCCCATCAACAGAAAATGGAAAAAAAAAAAGCATTGTAACATCTACTTAAAACAAATATTTTGATATGTGTACTCCATTTAGTTGGAAAAACTCATTAAAAATTGAAGAGCCAGCAATATAACTGAGTGATGTGTTCTAATGGGCACAGCTGCTTGGTGCTACAGGGGCTGGGAGAGGTCAGCACTGCCTTTAGCAGCACTTACTGCCCTGCTGCTTAGAGATGTTTGGAAAGTTTCAAGGAGCTTTTTATCCAGATTAAAAATCCTTGTACACATGAAAGAGGAGGGTACTGCTGCTCCCAGCCATCAGGGGAGTGGAAATCCCAAAGAAGGGAACAGGCTGTTGTTTTCCAGAGCCAGCAGTCCTGGGCATCCCTGCTTTGCTTTTACCTCATTACTACTTGATTCCTTTACTGCATTTGGGGGTTGCTAGCCCAGAGCCCACTCTATTTGCAAGAGGACTTTACCTGGACAGAGGCTTGATGCTCTCTGGGAAGCGTAAGAGACGCTTCTGGGGCTCAGAGATGGAGCCTCTCCCTGCCTTGGGGACCAGGCCAGGTCACAGCCCTGGGGCAAGGCCCACCTGCTCCAGGGACATGAGATTGGGACACAGAGCAAGCTGCAGAGCTGCCCCAGGGACACTGCAGATGCTCCACACCCACCCAGTGCCACCAGCTCCCACACCTCCCCTGAGGCCACTCAGCCAGCGCCAGGGCAAGGAGCCTCAGGGCCCCAGGGATGGGACTTGTGGATAACCTGGGCTCCACCTGGATCCTATGAACAAGACACACCAAGCCCTTACCTGGTAAAAATCCCACCAGACAATGCTTCAGGCCAGCAGCTGTTTCAGTACTCCCCTACAAGCAAATCCATGCTGAATTCTCAGGATTTTAAGCATATATTTCACTCTCTGAGCAACAAATAAGCTGAGCCCACACAGCTGGGAAACTGGAGGCAAAGGTACTTTGTGAGATTCATCTCTGTGTTTGGTCTTCTGAAACTCAAAAGGTAGCTGTGAGAGTGGAAGCAGCAGTAGGAAGGCAGGACAACCACAGGGTTTTAATGAGGACAGGAGAAAATTGCTCCTGAAACTCAGCAGTGCTGCGGCTTTGTGCTCTTTGGACTTGCATCAGAGCTATTGCATGAGTTCAGGTTGAAAGCCGAGAGCCGCAGGTTAGACAAGCCCCTGGCATTCCGAGACCCCGGGAAGATGGGCTGCAGTCACCTCCCAGACGGAACCAGGCAGCGTTTGAACGGCTCCATTACCAGCGAGCAGCAGCTGGGCACAGGCACAAAGGCATCACTACCCAGGGGAAACCACCAGCCAGCCACGAGGCCCCGTGCTCTGACACAAAAAGCTCAGGAAAACCTGAGTGCAAGTGGAGATGCTGCATCTCTATTACAGCACCTTCTGCAACCGACAGGAGAATCCCCATAGGACACAATCCTGAGAGCCTCACGATGCTGCTCTGAAATTGTCACAGGCCTGAGACCAAAGGCACCTGCCCTGGTACAGTGGTGACTCCAGCCAGGTGAGACAGACCCCGAGTACCATTTTACTTGCCACCACATTAATCATCTCCAAGCTCACTCAGACTTTGTTCAGCCTGCTGCCACGGCAGGGGGAGACTCTGCTGGTTTGGGAGTGGGGAGGAAGCACAAAGGAGTTTCTTGGAGGCTGTTGCAGAAGGCAGGACTAGGGGCAGGTGTTGAAGGGGGATCTCACACATGCCCATTCCCTGCTCACTCCCAGTAACCCATGTGGCATCTCAGCAAAGCTCTGTGGATTTCCAGGCTTCTCCCACTGCTGATGATCTCGCTGAGGTTGCAGAACCCAAATGTTGTCGCCGGTTCCCCCAAAGGCAGAGCCTGGAGAGCTCAGGGAGGGGTCATTGTCCACAGCAGGAAGAGAAGCTGTATCCAACACATGCCTTTATCTCACCAAGGCCTAAAGCTCTCCTTCCTTGGGCGATTTCTCAGTCCCTCATGCAACATCCCAGGAATATTTCTGGCTCTTCTGGGTCCAGAAAGGCTTTGTGAAGTCCTTGCTGTTGCCAGGGCAGGACAGCCCAAAAGGCAGTGGTGACTGCTCAAGGGAAACACCCAAAAAGCCCAACAGACCCAGCTACAGCTGTCTGGTTTCAGGGAAGGAAAATAAATGAAGGCAGGTTATTCTCTTTATCAAGGGCCATCCTGTGAGCACTTCTTAGCTGGGCTGGAAGCACAGCACAAACCCTTGTGTTTCTCCATGACCTGAAGTCTCTTTTGTGGAACAGAACAGAAATACAGATGAAAGTGAGAGTACAGGAGCCAGGGAACACAGGTGATGAAGGCAGCTCTCAGAACACCTGCAGGACTTGGTTTAAAGTGGGGCCCATTTGTTTGAAAGCTGAAGTTCAGTAGCTGTGCCAACGATGGCAGCAGAGCTGTGGAGTTCCATCTGGGTCTCCCGCTGGCATCCAGCCCACAGCCTGGAGGGCTCCATCAAGGACAGCAGAACACAAACACAGCACACCCCTGCTTTTGGAGGCTGCCCTGAAATGCACCTCAATGAACAGAAACCCCTCTCAAGCCTGGAGATGCCCCAGTGCTTCCCTCACTGCCTACATCAGGCACTCAGTGCAAGAAACCCCCTCACCAGCGCAACTCTTTTGATGGCCACTGCAAGGACTCCTTCAGCCTTTGAAGGACTGGGGACAGTGCAGAGAACAGGATTGGGGAGGGATGCAAGAACAGGACACGCAGAGCTCAGCTGTCCTCCTCCTTTTCCTCCTCCTGCTCCCTTCCAGGCGGTGGTTCCTGCAGCCTGGGGAGTGGTGGCAAATCCCTGGCTGCCGCTGGTCCCCCTGCTCTGGAGTCTGCTCCTCCCACTGCGTCCCCCGTCAGCGGCCAGCCAAAGCCTGCTTCAAAGAAAACACAAAGCACGCAGCTAAAAGATATTCACTTACAGTTTATTTTTGCCTGAAATTATTTCACATCTCTTTGTACACAGCTACAGAACAGTAGTAGTAAACCATTGGTAAAAGCAACAGTGCTAAGGAAAATGTTGGCGTATTTTTTCTTCTTATTTTTTTTCTTCTTCTTCTTCCTTCCCATCCTGCATCTTCATACAGTCTGGGATCTGAAGGGGGGGAAAAAAA
>VZRR01009042.1:118313-207954 GCA_013398015.1 Oreocharis arfaki | reverse complement strand
AATATATATATATATTTATATAAAAAATTACATTGGCTGTATGTGAAACCTTGAGGTGCTGAAGAATAAAATAAAAGTGTTAAACAGAGGAAAAAACTTCTTTTTGTTTTGTTTTTGTTTGTTTTTTTTTTAAATAAGCAGCTCTGTACAATGAAGGCTCATTATGAAAAAAAAAAAAGGTCAACAGCATAGTTATAAAAGAAACCACAATTTTTTAAAAAATCATCTTCTAAGCAACTGTGGAATTTGAAAAATGTAGCAGTCACATTTACAGACAGGTCAGAGCTATCGGATCAGCAACACCGCGATTTCCTCAGTCTCCCCAGAGGAACATGCAGAACAATGCGTGCACAGAACAGGGCAGGGAGGGGGAGCACAGGACAGGGGAAGGAATGAGGGAAGGGGGGAAAAAAAAACCCAAACAAACCAGAAAAAGCTGATGCACAAAGTGGAGGGAGAGCTTTTTTTTCTCTTTTTGAAATATCGGACGTAAACAGAAAACAACGGAGGCAACTTGTAAAATCTACAGTTTGCAAACACCCCATCGGCAAAACAAACATCTTGTCCCCGTCTCCCGTGCTTAAACCTGACATGGCTTAAAAGACTAAAGAAAGTTTTCAGACTTTGGAAGGAACTGTGACTTTTATTAATCCCTGCACCCCCTCCCCCAACAACCACGCCCCCCTTGATAGAGATTTTCCTTCCTTTTTGATAACATTTGAGGCATTTTGAAATCAAAAAGACAACGCGATGAATGTTGACAGAGAGGGAGTATAATACAGTTTGCATTACTAAAAGGCAATTCTTCAAGGAGGACATTTCCTTAAAAAAAAATAATAATAACAACAAGACAGCAAACTAGTTTATACAGTACTATACGCAAAAAAAGGGTAAAAGAATTAACAATTCATAAATAAAAGACAGGTCCCAGACCTGTTATTTGTGAACCATTTTCTTAAATAGGTGCATTATGTAAATCTTATGTACAACAAAATTACTTTGCATAACAACTGCAAGGACATGGGGGGAGGTGAAAATCATATTGGTTTTGGTTTTCTTCTCTTGAGATTTTTGTAAGTTTGATTTTCTGGAGCAAAACTGGTGAAACAGGAGTTCTGGCTGGCTGGGTGCCAGCCAAGGAAACCCAGGTAAATAAGGACAAAGGAATATATTTTTTTTCTCCACACGGCATAAAACACAAAGGCAAATAAAATCCACAAAGGTGTTTTTTTCCTCTTTATAATCCTCTTGCTGCTACAAAGTCTTTTTTTTTTCCGCTTGTTTGTTTCCTTTTCAATTTAAATTATGTTGATTCTGAAATCACAAAGCTGAAAGAATCCAACAGGGTCCAGGCTTGCCCTGTCCTCCCAACACACTCAACTCCACTCTGCTACCCCACAACCACAACTCCTGCCACCAAGTCCCCGGACTCACTGCTCTACAGGAATTGGCCAAAAGTTATTTTCCGGTTTGTTTCAATCTGTCTGTTTTAAAAATCTTTTCCTTCTCACGAGAAGCAAAAGAGAAGAGTTGGAGGCAGGGAGAGTTCACCAGGCTTCGGTGTAGCGGACGTCCACCTCCTTCAGGTTGGGGAGTTTAGCCTGTGAGGGGAGGAAAAGGTCAGAATTAACAACGTGTTCAGGGCTCAGGTAAAAAGTTCTTGCCAAATCTCTTGTGTGGGATCATTCACTGTACTTATCCAACAGAGCAGCAGTATCCAAATTTGAGGAGGAATAGAGAAGGGGGGTGAAAGAACTTCCTGGGGATGGAGAGCACCTTGCCCTGTTGTTGGTGGTGTTGATGATAGGCTGCCCACGGGAGGTAAAGGCCAACAAAACCTGTGTGTCCTGTGACTGTTTGTGCGACAACAAGCCTGGGACCTGTTCAGTTCTGAAGGTCATACTTGTGTTTTGAATGTGGGCTCCCGAAAGAAGATGGAGGCACCTCCCCTTGGCAAGGAAAGCACAGAGCCCCACTGGTGGTGGTGAGGGTGACAGGCAGCCCAGGAGAGCTAAAGGGCAGATACAGCTCTCTGGCCTGTTTCCTGTGTGGAAATAATCCCTGGACTTGCTCAATTCAGAGGTCATATCCAAATCTGGAGGAGGGCTATAGAAAGGGACAAAGCATCTCTCAGCAAACTGGGAGGACTGATCTGTCAACCACCAAGTGCAGGAAGAGGCGTGACACCCTCGGCCAGTGAAAACCTCAGCAGTGAGCTGCAGCGGGCGGGTGTGGCGGAGGAACATGACGCTGAGCCCTTACAGACACAAGAGATTAAGTCCCACTGCTCTAAAACCCATGCACCAGCCACCAGGTCCAGATCAGACCCTGATCTTCATTTTTTACGCAAACACTTCGCAAAATGTGTCTGTCCAACTCCTGCCACGAAGGCAGCTGACTTGAACTGCAGCAGACAGAGACACGTTCCTCTTTCAGCCTCCACATGGCTCACTTCACCCTCCACGTACTAAAACAGTTTGTAGAGCATTATCAACTTTTGGTGTCTTTGTGGTCTCCCTGCCACAACTCCGCTGCTTTTGGCAGCATCATTCCTGAATCACCCCACATGAGGCAGACGGGGGTTGGCCATTTGCGCCGTTCCTACTCGCCGATCCCGTTTCCACGCTCTCTGACCATAATTGCATGGCTAATTCTCTCAAAACAAATAAACACATTTAATTAGGCCAGGGCATTATTGAGGACTTGGAAGTTTCTAGGAGTCATTATTACCTCACTCCTTGATTTATGGGCACGCATATTTTGATAAGAGCTATTCATAATCCTACAGACACTGCCAGCAAATAATTTTTCAGTTAGGCAATAATGACTTCAGTAGTGGGTGTTTATTTATTGTCTGGTTCAGCCTGCCTGGTACGTATGTGGGTGTCTGTGTGTGTGCAAGCGTGTTTAGTGGGGTGGGGGATGGAGCTGAGAGGAAATGTCATCACTGGCTTGTGCCCCAAATGCTCTCGCAAACTGAGGGCAGAAGAAGGAAAGATTTGTATCAAAAATGCGTTCTTTGAAGTCTGAGCTGTTCTTAACAAACCTACAACCACGTGCCCCAGGGGGAGAAACTACTACCTTTGAACACACACAGAGACCTAAGAAAATGGCCACCAAGATAAATCTCAG
Source organism: Oreocharis arfaki (assembly GCA_013398015.1). NCBI lineage: Eukaryota > Metazoa > Chordata > Aves > Passeriformes > Paramythiidae > Oreocharis > Oreocharis arfaki. The sequence continues at coordinate 204,822 of VZRR01009042.1, read as the reverse complement.
TGGAAGAGGTGAAAGGGGAGAAAGTAATGCCTGCCTGTTTTCCCAGCTTTTTGAATTCTCTGCAATCATCAGGACTTTGCTCACAGCCAGATTTGCTGTTTGCCCTGGCAAGTCACTTTCTTGTGTTGCTGCTAAGGACTATTAATGCAATACCAGAGCAGAGGGAACTGGTTAGGAAAATGTGAGTTTCAGTAAGAAGTGAGCGGCAAAGGGGCTCAGAAGCAGGGGTGGGATTGGTGGAGCCTTTCAATAGATTTCAGAGCCCTGGGCCAAATACAGCATTGACCTTGATTGTCTGTAAATGCCTGGGGCCTGATACAAGCTCCATTGTGTGAACCCATCTGCAAGCCAGCTGTTAATTCCAAGGACGACTTCTTTGCATATACAATTGTGACACAAGTTTTGAAAACTTGATCTTGAAAACTCCATGCAAGCAGCATTGCAGCTGAGTCCCTGGGGAAGCCCTGGCTCCACAGCCAGAACCAAAGATAGATGTTTGCAGTGAATTTTGGAAGCAGAGCAGTTACGGGACTTGCTTCAAGTTCCAAACTCAACCCAAAGTTGTGACCTTCTGAGTAAACCTGCCCCAATCTGTTTCAACATCCAAGACAAGCAAATGTCGAGTTCCATCTTGAGTCCTTAGGTGTCTGAGGCAAGATTTTGGGAGATACAACTCACACACCACCAGAATGAAGGCAAAGTCCACATGAAATCATGAAAGCCAACACATCTGAGGCAAGCTTTGTCTGAAACCACCTGGGGCTACATCCCGGTTCTTTACACCGTTTTGCCTAAATGGTTATAAACTCAGAGTAAAACCAGACATTACATGTCAAATTTCAGAACTGAGCATCTGTGCAGACATTTCTGCTCAGAGCCCAATTCCAGCCCTAGAGGTGTCAAGATAAATTTGTATCTTCCTCAATGCTTTTATTTCTCCTTTTGCATTCCAAGTCAAAGCTCCGTGATCCTGTTCACCCAAGTTACTTTTGGTCCTGTTGACAGTACAGGACATGGTGTGCACTAGATTGTACCTGTCTGTATCCTCATCAAAAACAATCAATATGCTTCTATTTATGAAACTTTTACTGATAAAACCTTTACTGTTGATAGCACTGGGAAAAAGAATGAGCTCCTGATTCTATCTCATACTTCTCTATTCAGTATATTAAATGTTTCCTGAGTCCATCAAAACTAGCAACCTCACAATGCCGCTTTCAGTCATTGTATCCCCAAAAAAATCCACTTCACCCTCTTCAGATAACTTTCATGCTATCCACTCCACTAGGCATCACCACCATGCTCTTGCTACAGCTCCTTCTCATCTTTAGAGGATGCAATTCACAAATACCTTGAGATCTTCGTAGGTATCTGCTGAAAGTTTGGTGCTGTTCATATTTAAACTACACAGGCTCTTCATGGCTGAAAAAGAAAACACACAGATATTTATGATCATGCTGCATTTTCTTAAAATATCATGCTTACAGTAGGCCAAAGCATAAACAAGACATGACTATGTGCAGCACTCCCAGGAAAAAGCTGAATAGCATAAAATATAGAAATACAAATGGATAAACAGCTGTTTGGGCCCTCATCCAGGAAAAAGTCCCTATTTAGGAAGGGCCATTAAGCATATGCTTAAGTCTGCTGACTTCAAAGGAGTTCAGTCAACTTCTCATAATCGGTTTCCTGCACGTTATTCTGAATAGTGCCCGTTCTCAGTGCTCTGCGTGGTGCTCGCAGGGGCCATGCTGATCTGGCAGTCCTCCCTCTCCTCCCCCCATTCCCATTTTAGGCTCCAGTACTTAGCAGAATAGTTTCCTAAGATGAGCCATAACTATTGGCCTGTCTGGCACGTCTGTGTAGGATCAAGCCTGTTAAAGTAGCCCTCTAAACCCAACAGTGAGGTTTATAATGCCCTGCTGGGTGCAGGAGGGACTTTCATTCCGGCACGTCGAGCAGCTCTCAGTGCTCAGGGAATCCTGGATGCCTCGCTCTGCCTTGCCTTGTTTAAACTAAGAACAGGGAGAGTTTCATCTCCCCAAAAACAAAGGAACAAAAAATGCCAGGAGTATGGAACCTGCTGCACACAGTAGCTAAACTGACTGAGAAGCTGCCAGATGGCTTTGCAGTCCTTCCCTCCCGCACCACAAGGGCAGGTCCCACCCAGAGGGGACAGCCATGGGAAGAAATTTGGGAAGTCCCTGGGCCACAGGTCACCCCATGAGATGGAGACAGGGGCCATGAAGCCAGAGGCAAGATCTAGAGTATGGCCCAGGAGGACAAAGCCCACGTGAGGCCACTCAGTGCCATCAGGCTCAGGTCACCACCCCACAGCCGCACGGCTGCGGGACTGGGCAGGGAGGAGGGAAGATCAAACCCAAACACAGCCACAGCCTGTCCTAAATCCCTGCGGAAGCAGCGCCGTGGCACTGAGGGATCCATCTCCTGCCCGAACCCGCACGAATTCCTCAGAACCCGCACAAGTGCCCCGCGCAGCCCCTGCTTTGCCACTCACAGCTCAGTGCCAGCAGCCCGGCGTCCGTGACCGGGGTCTCGCACAGGTTGAGCACTTGCAGCATGGTGAGGTGCTCGGACAGGAGCCGCAGCCCCGCGTCGCCGAACTGCGGGGCACAAGCACAGCTGAGTCAGACGAGGCACCGACACCTCGGGCGAGAACCTCAGTGCCAAAAAGGGCCATGGAAACGGGGTTTGACTGAGCCCTCAAAGCCACATTCCAATCACTCATCACCATCACGGATGACAGCAGAGAAAGCAAATAGTTTTATCCCCGTCTCGCAGGCGGGGAACAGAGAAATTAAGTGACTTGTGTGCACTTAACCACAGGCCATCACTTTAATTAGAGTGGTGCCTTTGAAGCCTGGACTTTGTACGAGCGGGCTCCCACCCAGGCTATCCATGATGGTTATGGCAGCCTCAGCCAGTTCCCAACCACATCACACAAAAAAGGCACAATGCAAGTGGTATTAATTAGCTATTTTGGTCTCAAGAACAATGTACTATTGATTGGTAATTGTTCTATTGACCCACTTGGTTTCTGCTGTTTCTAAATTCTAGATTAATGGAAACCGGGATATCGCAAAATAAAATGGAATCTAAACTTTTTTTTTTCTTTTTTAATTAAAAAAAAAAGCCCACACAAAAAGCAGGCTCTTTGTTCAGTGAAATGAAACTCATTTTGAACAAAAAGCATCAAAGTTTTTCAAATGCAAAAATTACATTGTTAAGACAAATCTGGAGGAGATACAAACAGCCTTAAAACAAGCGAGCAATCAGTTTCTATTTCATATTCCACATATAAAAAAAAAGATATTTCTGGGACACAAAGTAGTTAGGAAAACAAAACAAAATATTTATTTGACATTTTGGTAAAAAAAATGCTGCTTTTTGTGGTTGCACTGACAATAATTGTATTTTCAGAGAGCACTATGAATAGGTGCTAACAGAAAATGGGGAAAACCTATTCAGTGGAGAACCTCAGAGAGCAAAACCAGCAGGGAAATGTAGAAGAAACATCCAATTTTACAAGTTCCTTCAACCAACAGCTGAATAATTTGTTCAGTTAACTCGCTCTCTTTTTGCTTACAAAATAATCACATTCTCATTATAATATCCTTCAACTTATTCATTATCGTAGTTTCTTTTTGTTGCTGCTGGGTTGTTCAGCTTTCAAGCAGTTCATTGCCTAAAGTGCACAGACCCTGTGCTTTGCTTGACCACATGAGCTGCACAGAACCATTTTTTCATCCTAAATGGGTGAAAGCAGAAGCATTTCTCAGATGAACACAGGTTTTACTCAGTACACAGTAGCAACCATGCCCAACTGGAACATTCAACCCAAGACAGCAGCAACCCTTTTATAATTAAAACAAAGATTTAAAAATGGAAAAACAAAAGGGGTAAGAGAAAAGAATCAGAGGAGAAAAGAATCAGCTGCCAAGATGAGCTAAACCACAGGAAGGCCCTGTAAAAATAGCAGGAGGACAGTCATCTAAGCAAGCCTCTTCACACACTCTTCCTGTGCTGACGTAGAGTGGAATTTTGGAATTAGTCAGCACTGGCTCCTGCTCTGAGCCTCAGGCTGCAGAGCACTTACCTGAGTTGACCACAGGTTCAGCTGCTTGAGCGAAGGCAGTTTGATGAGGTGCTCAGCACAAGCACTTGTCACGTTGGTAAAGGCCAGGCTGAGGTTTTCCAGATTTCCAAAAGATCCCGAGCTTAGCAGGCGGGCCAGGTCTGCATCCTGGAAGCAGACAGCAGATTGATAAGAGAGATTGGGGATGGCCGGGCTGGGACCGCGCGGTGCCACCGATACTGGTAACCAGAGCGAGTTGCACAACTGCTCCACTTGTTTACAGTAACAGAGAACCACACAGAGCAGTTTCTGTTTGTTTGGCAAGCAGCTGGGCTCTTGTGGCAGCGTTGCTTCACACACCCTGGGAAAAATTTGTCCAAACATTAGGACAAAAATGTCCCTTGCGTGTGTATCCTTATGAGACACAAAGGCTTCAGTGTCAGAACAAATGCTGAAGATGGGTTTTTGAACTTCATGAAGACTTAACCAGGAGGTCCAGGTCCCAGCTGTGCTCAGCACCATTACCTGGCCTCAGTCAAGTTACTCTGGGTTTGCACCAGGCTTAAATGCAACAGTGCCGGGTCTCTTTGAGACTTCCATGACTAAAATCCAGAACTGGACATTGTGAAGTTTGCCTTTTTAATTGCCTTTTAATGTAAAATTCTGTCCACAGATCTGTCATTCCAAATCTGAGCAGCACTATAAATGTGACAGCCTGGTGCTGGTGTTGGAAACTGCTGCACAGACCCAATTTCTGCTACAGAGAAATGTGCCCTTACTTGTGTAAACTCCATTTGTGTTGACAGAGCAAGTGGAATGGCTCCCCACTCAACTGCCCAAAACCACTGTGCCACATGGCAAACATAAATCAAGTGTTTAAATATGGAAAGACAAAGCTTGTTTTTCTATTGACACAATTAACTTACTGTGGACTTGGATGGCAGTGTTAACCTTGTGGGGCCACCTTTTCTTTGCTGTAAAAGAGAAGATATTTTGGTCAAACAAGTTGCCATTCTACATCTCAGACTCACTGAAGCACAGCAAGCTCCTCACTAGAGCAAACCCTGCTCCCATTTCAAAGCTTCCTGCCAGCCCTTCCACCTCATCCCTGCTTTCCCTGCACTGAGTGTGCCTGTTGCTCCCCAGGGGACACCCACTAACCACAGCTAAGTGGGTCTTTGTGCCATTTGTCTGCTTCAGCCTGCCAGCATTTGGCTACTTTCACTTCAAAGGAAACAGCCTTAAAATGCTGGGCAAAGTGAGCAAAGGGGTTAAGACTTCACAGCTGATAAAATCATTTGTTTGACTTCAAAAAAAGCATCTACTTTTCAGGCTGGGAGTAGGGTTAAAGACAAATATAAATGTGAAAGAGGGGAAGAGGAAGTTCGTGGGTATGTTTGCATAGGTGAAAAACTGCTAATGAGAGCAGGTCCATTTTAAATCTGTAGGTCCTGTCCCTAAAATCAGGAAGAATCTTTTTCTATAGGCTCTAGCTCTGAGAACTAGACCCAGAGACCATCTCAGTGAAATGCTGTGAATGCCAGAGCATTCAGAAATGCTGGCTGGCACTAGAACCATTTGCTACTCATATGTCAAAAGGTGGCAGAATTTGACAAGCTGACTTGTAAGATCTTGAGACAGCAGGGTTTCACCTTTATTCCTTCACACAGATCCTAAGCAGGTTATTGAATATCATTCATAAACATAGTATGGGATTAGCCACATCAGTAAATATCACACGGTATATATATTCACAGTAAAACCCTCCGAGTACTGCTCCCATCCTGTTGTTAACTGGGAATTTCACACCCTGCTTGTCTTTCTTTTGTACCTCCATTTGTGGAGAGCACAGACCCCAGCGTGCTATGGCAATATGTGCAGGGTGACATACCAGCTCCTTTAACTCCCTCTGCCTCTCACACAGCTGTTCATACATTCTCTTTCCCACGTCTGTGCTTTCCAGGGTGGAGATGATCTGGAGCTGGGTGTCGTTATTATCAATGATGTTGTATTCCAGCATCAAACACAAAATCTAACAGCAGAATGAAAGGAGAGTGGTCAGTGCAGGGCTTTCATTCCACTTCTTCCAAATATCCTAATTACACTATGGGTATGGTGGTTTAAATTCCTGGTAAGATTTAGAGCATGCATTATGGAGGTTAGATTAGAGGATATCATAGCAGTATTTATGGCCCTTCCAACACATGAAACCACTTTTTTATTCATAAAGAATGAAGCAAAATCTCCAAAAGCCAGCCTGTCTATCCTGCCTCCCAGCAGTGCTCATTCCTTCTGAGGTGCAATTATTTGCATCAGACCTGGAAGATGGCTCCATGCCACAGCCCTCTCCAGAACAGGTACAATCAATGCAGTATTTCCCAGGTCCCCAGGCTGGGCTGGGGATTGGCAGAGCTGGGACACTGCACACCAGCAGCAGCAGAGCCAAGCAGCTCCTCAAGGGCCGGATTCCCCATCCGTAAGTGCTGGGATCTCTGTGCAGGCAGAACACGTGTGAGGTGTAGCCAGCCCACGAGGCAGGATGGGAAAAGGGCAGAGAGGCTCCAAGAGAGGATGATGCTGAGAGCTCACTGCTGTGGCCAGGACATCCCCACCTCACTGGGAACACACCCAACTCACCCTGGGAAAGGGACTGCCAGAAGCAAGTCAGATCCCAAGGGATGATTCCAGTGGGTCACATGGATTTAGGACACAAGCTGCCCCTCCATGCTGCCTTTCCTTTTCAGCTATGTATCATGCCATTGCAATTAAAATGCAAAGCTTTTATTCCCTCCATAATTTCAATTATTTTTAATGAAGATTAAAAAAAAAATCCAGCAACATTATATTCAAATGCATGTAGCATGCTCCTTAATTTACTGGATTAAATTAGCATGCACAGATCTAAGTCAACGAAAAATTTTAACTCCTTCCATCTATTTATCCACTCTCTGATAATATGACATTTATCAAGAAACATCTCTCAAGAAACACAGAAAAATACATTTAAACTCTTAGCACAACAAAAATAACAAATCATAAGCATAAAAATGTGTATTAAAGTAAGCAAATAAGGTTTTATAAAGGCACTTCCTGTGCACTGCTCATTTTGCAGGTGGCAAGACAAGAATCAGGCATTTCATCATGGAAAAGCCTTGTCATGAACTGTGATCTCTCACCACAACCTACACCATCATGGCCATTTATTTCCCACCCTAACCTCTCCAGCTGCATTACAGCAAACAATCTTTCTCTCCAAAAATTCACGCACCCACCTTGCATTTAATTCACACTCAGATCTGCAGAACAACAATATTCTCAACTCAGAGAAACACAGCCACCCACTGCTGGTGTTTGACACAATACAAACCTGACCTCTGTTAGAACCAGCTCTGGGAAAGGCAGTGTGAACCTGAACACTGCTTATAAACCCCTATGACCACATGTTTTTAGGGCTTACCTCTACCATTGTCTGGTTACCCCTCAAAGCCAGCAGCATGCAAGGTCCTAATTTATTTTCAGCCAGTGAAAGCAGGAACTTCTTTGTTTTATAGCAGGATCCCATTAAAATATGAACCTATTTGAGAAACAGAGGTAAAATTAGGGGTGTAGGCCTAAGAAACACATACACCTCTGGAACTGATATTGTTATGCAGTCAAAAAGTGTTAAGTGTTTGCAATAAACCTAAAGGAATGAAGGCTCTCTTTACAGTCAGGGTTGCAGTGTCTCAACAGCTTCACTGCTGAATGGAAAGGACTTTTTGAAGAAGGTGATGCCCAGTGAGATCTGAGGGAGTGGGAATTTTTTCTCCATAAAGGAGCCCAGCTGACAGCCTGGTACAGGCTCCCCCAGGAAACATCAGAGCAGCTGTGCAATTGCCCCCATTCCCAGTAACCTGATGAACCCAGCCCCAGGGGAACCACCAGGGATTTTGCTTTCGCATCTGTTTGCACTTCGGTTTCTCTGGAAATGGCAGCTGGGGAGCAGGGGCTGTGTGGGCTGGCTGTCTAGGTAAAAGGCAGTGCTGCTGGCAATCTGTTGGCCTGGGTTAAGGGGTGGTGACAGACAAAATCACCTGTTCAGGATGAACAGATAGGAGATGACTGGGGAAGGAAGGACTGCTTTAAGAAAATCTGGCAGTCCTGAGCACTGAGATGACTTCATGGGCCTTAATGCTCTTGGGCCAGTATCTTGCTTTCTCTTTTGCTCAGTTTTCCCTGAAAGGAAACAACTTCTGAGAACATCCCCTGAGTAAGACTCCTTCAAGTCCTTGAGCTGACAAAACTGTTCTGCAGACTCTCTCCAAGCTCCAGAAAGCACCATGTGATATCACATAGTAACACCTATGTCCGAAATGCAAAGCCACTTGTACAAATCAAATATAAGTCTCTTCTCACAAAAGAAGTTGGCCATGTTATTTCCAATGTAAAAACCTTAGAGATTAAATGCAGAGAAGTTTGGGTTCCTAGAAGAAAGTCTTACTTCATAGCCCAGATGGCTGATTCACCATTTGCTGCAGAGCACTGTGTGAGAATTTGCATTTTCCAATAGTCTGGGCAGGAAGAGCTCTATTATATGGACTCAACATCAGCACTGCTCTACAGTAACCTTGTAAATACGTTCTGTGGCCCGCTGGCTCATGGCATTGCCTGCACTATGTTCAATACTGCTGAAAATATCACAACCATGCCATGATGAGGTCAAATTTATGTGAATCATGGCTTCATTACCAGCAAGCTCTTTAGAAAAACAGAAAATCTTTTTTCCTTAAGCATCCATCAGCTCAGGTGGCCTTTAAAAACGTGAACCTCCAAGCCAAAAGGGATTTAATTTCATGCAGTTTTCACCAAGATTTTTTAGAGGTTTTCTTGAGCAATGGAAAATACTGATACTGACAGTAAAGCAACGGTAGGTGCATCTCAGAACAGGGTGTTTTTCAAACTTTATGGTTGGTCGTTAGCAGCTCTTTAAGTATTTATCAACATCCTTGCAAAGGGCACAGAGTACTGCATATTAATGTGTGTTAGCATTGTGCTTTCTCATGCACGCCATCTCCTGATGCTCATAAATATCTTGAACCACAACAGCTCTCAGGAGAAATGATCCAGTTCTGAAGAAATTTTCTTTTCAAAGAGAAAAGACAGATAAACAGTGAAGAGGGATGAAACCTTCAGTAAACACTCTTCTTCCATTATCAGTTTCAGAGGTATCTGATCCATCTGAATTTAAGGGTATAGACACACATGTATGTTCTTTATGCCCCAAAATGTTCAGCCTGAGGGACATGCACAAAGTGTAGATCCCCCTGAAAGCCACTTCACTGTGTACCCAATAGCCAACTTCAACAAATGTTTTCCCCCTTACCAGAGAAAGGCAGTAATTTCATTTCCATCTTACTTGCTATATGGAGAATTAATACAGAGAGAGACCAACGTGACTTGACCCAGGCTGCACAGGAAGACAGTGCTTAAATCACATCACTGATTAAAACCTGTTATTTTCTGTCTAGCCCTTCTCAGAGTTACAAAAGAAATAACTGCTGGAAATGGAATGCTGGTTTCTAATTACACCTCCTCACAACAATGTAATTGGGCAGAGACACTGATAACACCTTTTTATATCTATCCATCCATCCTTTGATTAAGTCAATGTAACTGTTGGTTTTAAATTCCAGGGTAGCCTGTAAATGAAAACTATAGGTGTGGATGTACAGAACAGTCTGTCTGCCCTGTCTCCCAGTATTCCATGTTCCTTGAGAGATAGAGACACACAAACACACATATTTATAAATCCAAAAATACATTCATATGCACAGGCATGGTTTGTGCATTGCACTACCAGTGGGAAAATATGCCAAGGTTCAAAAAGAGAACAGTAACGTGCAAACCAAACCGTGACTGCAAGGGAGGTCGATGGATCTGGTGACAGAAAGATCAGGATTTTCTGCTGAACGCTCATGGTTTACAGAATCATGATTTTGATAATTTACTTTTTGACAAAAGCAAGTACATCTTGTTACTGCCAACCAGGCATTAGCGACTTACTGCAGAGAAGTTTCTAAATTCCCATTATTGCAGACACGTACCATACTGGCAAAGAGCTCTCCATCATCGTCACAGGCCACTCCCCCAGGGCTGTAGAGCTGGAACCAGCCATCTTTGCCAGCCCTCACACTCAGCAAACACGAGTGGACCTGCCAAGAAGTGAACGCATTGGGAAGGTTACAGCTCCTGCCAACAACCACCGGAGTCTCCCACACCAGGCCAAAAGTAACTGCAAAACCAGGCACTGCTGGAAATTCCATGGTTAATACTCCAATCTACAGAGCTGCAGGCTAGTCTCCACTCCCAGAATCCATTTTTTCAGTATAACCAAGGAGGGAAGCTGCACCATCACGAATTGCATGGCCTTTTTCATTCCCTTTACACAAATCAAATACAAAATGGCTCTAATCTAGAACAGCTCCTTTCACTTGGGGAAAAAAAAACGCCACCAAAAAAACAAACAAAAAACCCCCACAAATTTCTGAGCTTCTGTCATTCTCCCCCAGTCCTCCCAGCATGTGTGTCTACACATCTGATGTGATCTGCATACCAAATGCAGTGGCTGATGGCTTGTTCATTCCAATCATTAAAAATTCGTATTACTCCTTCTCTAATAAAATTTGACCAGAGTCAGGGTGAAGGAAATCCACAGGGCAAACTCAACAGGAATACATAACATGGAAGCTGCACTGGAGAACTGGCACCAGTGAGCAACCATTAGTCTAAATTTGGCCCACTGTAGAGATTACTATATTTAGTCCCACAATTTAATAGAGAAGTCATAATTAAGTTTTTTTTTTTCCTTTTCTTTTTTTTCCTTCACTTGAAGAAACAGATGTTCCATTTCAATTTTTGAGGTGCGTGTGTGGGGGAGGTAAATTCTTTCCTTTGGGCATAGAACACTAATGAGAGATGAAATCCTGGTGCCATTCTAGGACAAGAAGGCCTCATCTGACAGGGGAAACTACTGCTCACAAGAGCTAAACCCATGGAAACCAGGAGATCTGGGCAGTGACAATACAGCCTCACCCACAGTCTGAGGGAGCTTTCTTGCCTTCATGCCAAAAGCAAGAATCACTGTGGAGGAGAGGTTCCCTCTGACTCAGCCAAAGTTGATGATGCTGAGCAGGCTCCGAGTGCAGCTCCGAAGCAGCAGGCACCACGAGGCTGCAGCAACACTCTCACCCCAGTAACACACCTCCCACCCCCTTTCTGCTGCCAGTTCATGAGAATTACGGTCATTTGCACATAACCTAGCTGAAACAGCCATATAAAACCTGTTATTTTGTAAGCTGCGTGGATCCATGGATTTCGGCTTCCCTTTTTTTTGTGCAGAAGATGAAAAGCTCTGAGTGATCCCACAGAATGGGGAAGTCTTGCTGGTTGCAGCTTACTGCAGAACGAGGACATCAGCTGATGCCAGACAAGGAGGTGATAACACATAAACCTTACACATAAACCACACTGAGTGGCCACTACTCCTTAAGAAACTTAGGCAGAGTAAAACCCCACCATGTTTTGGAACAAACTACTTAAGGAGAGACCTGAACAAGTGCACTTGCAATCCCTCCAATTAATACTCTGTGTAAACTGCCAACAAACTCACTTCTTGCCTCGGGTCTTCTGCAAATCTCTGAATCACGTATTTCAGCTCCCTGAAAAAAATAAAGAGTAAGAAGGACAAGGATAAGCAGTTGTTGGTTGCAGTATTTGCACAAGAGTAACATTTGAATAACACCTAAAATTATATATATTCATGCACTTTAGAGAGAAACAAGTTGAACTCCTTCCGCAGGAAGGAAATATGATGCCTAAAAGTGATTACCAAGGACAGCGTCTTCACAATAGCCTAGAAAATGTTTCAGAGATGTGCACTGACAAACTCCTTTGTGAATTCTATCAGCACCCAGTGGCTTTATTCCTTGGGTTCCTGCTAGCACAGTAAATTACAAAGAAAACTTTTTATTGCTAACGGAACACGCTTACAGCCCTTCACAGATAAAAGCCATTAGAGACACAACACTGAATAATGCATCACTGCTATTATTGACTAGTACAAGCATTTATTCAATAAAACAAAGGAGCCCCAGAAACTTACTTTGTGAATTTCTCATGTGCAAGAGCCCTGAAATTTAAAACAGAAAACAGAAGAGTATGAGGATTTGAGAGAAGGGAAAAAGGGGAAAAAAAGCCCAAAAAACCAAACAAGCACTTTTCAGTTCTTTCCAGATAATAAAAGGACTTGCTAAGCAACTGCAGCACATAAGGCAAAAAAAAAAATCTTTCAAAAAATCAGATAAAGCCTCTTTCATTAACCAAGGGGTAAAATTACTTGGAACAAATCTTGTAGCTTTTTTTGAGTCTGTCTTAGGCAAGGCTCTGACTAATGTCAGCAGGAGCTTTGGGTCAGAAGAAAGTAAAAGACTTACAGTACCATTATATAATTACAAACAGAGTTTTGGCTACCTCCAAGAGCCAGGTGTATTCTTTAATTGCAATGCAATTAGGGTATGGTCGCAGCTAATTAGCATCATCCATCAGTAAAGCAATTAATGGTCATTTTGTGAAGTGCCTTGCATCATGGTATGGTTTACAACTCCCCCAGGACTCACGTTTGACTTAGGTAATGATGTCTCTGTTACCTATCTCCAAGCTCTCACTGTAGCCCAGGTAACCTGGCATGGAGGATTAGACCTCTGTGATTCAAGACATCAGGTCATTAGGGGATGTGATAAGCCAGCAAATTGTACAATTACAGGTTGTAATTTTTGTCCGTGGAGGTCTGCACTTTATAAACACCACTGTTCATTAATAGGTTTCTGAGGGAGCTTGCCTGATCCATAGGGCAGCTTCATTTAATGCAAAATACAAATGACAGGAGTCTCTGTGATGCCAGCAAAGCATCCTCCTCCACTAAATCTCTCACTTTGCTCTCCTCCTCACCAGCTTTCCTCCCCTTCCTGTCTGCCTGTCTCTACTTAACCATATTTCTCTTTGGGATCATCTGAGAGAAATGGGGAAGGAAGGTGAACATGGGGAGGTCTTCACATCCCTCTGCATCAGCCAAAATCAACTTCAGTTTCTAAATCAATGCTAGAGGCACAAAGCTCCTACTACCAGCACTTTTTGCTTGACGTATATTTCACCAAAAAGAAACAGTAACAAGAACAAGCCAGTAAATACTAAGACAGTGCAAACTCACTCCTTGGGAAATGGGATAGGTTGAAGCAAGCTGGCCAGGGCTGGTCTCCAGTCATCATAGTCTGACCTGCAAAATGAACATTTTGTTAATAGGTTACCAGGTTTTAAATATGGTTTGCCAACAGTTAGTTCAAGGAGTTAAAAGCTTTTTACTGTGGGCACCGACAACCCTTTCTGGTTTACTGAAACACTCAAAATCTACAGTGACATTTCTCTTTTCATTTTCAGCACATTCTCTACTGAGGCACAATAAATCTGGTATTTACAGTAACCTCCACAGGGGCCTTCTTTATGTCAACTTAAAGACATTTGCTGTTTATGAAACCTGTTGACATTTAATCACTAAGTAATACTAAGTTGGTAGAGCAATCACCAGGCCACTGCTATTTAGAGCTCTTCTCTGCATTTAATTGGAATTTTTCTTTGCTATAAAACCTAAGCCCAGTTGTAAAAACAAAGATACACCCCCAATCCATTTCTGACACAGAACCCACCAGCCAGAGCCCAGACCCTGGCTCTCAGTCCCATTAGTAGCAAGTACACAGAGAAGTGAATCTCATGTGGGCTGAAACACCTGGGGATGTCTGTAGAAACAATGTAGAAAAGCCTGCCACCTCCTTTTAGTGCTGCTACCCTCTGGATTTCAGTGTTAAAAATCAGATTATTGGCTGCAGCTTACTGGAAACTTGGCACAAAAGCGTGGTGTGTCTTTGGGAAGGAACGAAGTGTAATGTTCTCAAATGGACAGTATCTACGGATAGCATTAGACACAGACAACATATGCACAGGAGCTGTCCCAAAAGAATGCAGTTTTGCAAAGGGAAAGTTTTAGCCCAGAGAAATTGAAGATGGATGCATTTCCAAAAGTCTTATATGTCTTTTGAACCACAAAAACCAGAAATGTCCATAAACTAATAACACACATGATGCTGGACAGGCCACAAAGATGTGCTCACAGAAAGAAAATTTAAATGCACGAGCAGGATTCTCTTAAGAAGCAACATGAAGAGAAGTTTTACTTGAATGAAGAATCATGATGTAAAAATCAACCAGGGAAGCAGTTACCACGCCATCAAGAGCAGTGTGGAGTTCAGGTTACAGAAATATGTGATATCTCATGCAAGCTGTGACCTGAAAGCAGTTTAGTGTATTAAAAACCAGAACAGCACATGTGAAGTTACAGTAATCCAGAAAAGAAACCTCGTGCCCATGCCAGTGGTGTGGGAACCAGTCAACCTAATTTTCACCTCCATTAAAAATTCTGTTCTCAGGTCTGAACTAGGACCAACCTCTCAGACAAGAGGTGTCTCACAGACCTACAGCGAGCATGAGTCAGCCAGAGAGAGCACTTTGTGATCACCCATTCATAAGGTTCTTTCCAGAGACAAAAAGTCCCTCACCTGCTTAGCCACTGAACAAAAAAGGAAGATGATCAACTTTGTTTAATGTCTCAGAACAGCAAGACATGAAGCAGGACTTCATTACAGGTGTTTTTCCGTTTAGTCAGTGTAAAGTGAGTACTGTGAAACACCTGAGGAAGGGGCTTGTTGTATCAACTGAAATAAGGCAAGGAAACCTCTGACACAGCATCTCCAAGATGAGCTCTCTGGGTTCTTTCAACAAAGCTTTGATTACTTAAAGCTCTGTACAAGATTATTTGTTGTTTCTGACCGACAGACACATTGAATGGGTTGGTGACACAGAGATCTGACCTGTGATCAGGTTCAGCTGAAAGTCTCCTGTTTAACTACCAGGTCTCTGTAGGAGAGAGCTGATGCAACCTATCTATAGCTGCAGCCCTGAGAAGTGCCACAGGTCTCTCACCACACAGCCTGAGTCTCACTATGTTTGTCAGGTGTGAGAACATAGTCCAGACATTTTCTTTTATTTTATTTAAATATACATACCCCTTGGAAATTCCTACCTGGTTTTATTCTAAAAACAACACATTTTTATTTGTAGACAGAAACAACTTTAAAAGCAGATTTTTGACCATGGGAGACTTGGAAGTCAAAAGGCTGTTAGAAAATTCAGATGTGTTAAAGGTGCTGTGATCACATGAGATACAGCACCTACAAATCTTTTCTAACAGAAGCTTAAAAGCTGAGACCTACTTTGAGGCTTTGCTCCTGTGACATCTCAGGCTAAGTGTTACACCACTCAAGTTCCTTCTTGAGCAATCTGGAGAGTTGTGATTACTAATAATATGAACCAATCAATTTTTCACGGCTGAGCTTCAAAGCAAATTGCAAGAGTAAGAAAAAAGCTGTTTTCTAATAGACTAAGACCAAGACCAAGTGAAACTGCAGACAGAATGGGACAGTATCACTCTGACTTTTCTTGAAGCTGGGGAGCCTCCATCTGCAGGGCAGGTCTGTGAGAGGGCAGTGAAAATAAACCACAGTCTGCTTCCCCAGGAGGAGAAGGAAGAAAGAAAGAAGGAAAATTGTCTCCTATGAAATATATAAAATTTGGTCACATGAGTGGGACCTGAACATAAAATCTGCACAGCCTGTAATTCCTTCAATCTGAGCTAGGAAACATGAAACAAACATAGCACGAGAATAAAACTAAACTACTTATTAAAAGCCTACGGTGTTTCTCCTCCTCCCACCTATTCCCTTTTCAAAAACATTTTCCTTCTGTCTGTGCTCATCTCATCTGTACTCTTCTTTCATTTCAGACAGTTGCTTTTTTCTTTTTTTTTCCTTTTTTTTTTCTCAGTCCATTCAAAGCTCTAACACAAGACAGAAGTGTTTGAAGCAGGGAAAGAAAGGGAGATGGATTAGTTCTGACTGCAGTTAACAACCACTGCAACGAGCCAGACAAAGAGGCTGGGCCAGAAGAAGGAGGGAGCACAGAGCTAATAGGGAGAGCCTGGGACAGCGCCTGTGACAAACTCCCTTCCCAGCTCTTCAAAGGGCGCTGGGCTCAACACTCATCACACAGCTCAAATCCCAGCACTGGCCTTATAAAAGGGGCAGAACGACTGCCTGGCTCTGATTTTTGCAGGATTTGCAATTCTAGGTGAGCAGCACAGCAGCAGGCCCCGACCTGCAGGGTCCTGGGAAGCGCGCGGGGGTCACGGAGGCAGCGGTGACAACTGCCAGAGCCATCGCCTGCCACTGCACACTGCCTCCCTCATCCTGAAACCTGTCCTGGGGGATTGGCCAGAGCACAGAACAACCATATTAATTAAATAATCCCCGACTGCAGTGACTTTGCCTCTGGGCCATCATCGCTCTTGGCCTGCCAACATAATACATTTTCCTTCCCCGGGATCGCCTTTCACCAAAATGAAAACCTGCCCTCATGTCATGTGCGGCACAAACAATCCAAAACATACGAGCAGCCCAGGGCAACCCCGATAAACATGACATAAGATAATCCACTTGGGATATTCAGAGCATGCCACTGACCTATTGGGGAATGCAGAGCAGCCAGGGGAAGCTCCAGTGGGTGCTTGTGTTTGGAAAGCCATGGCTCTCATCCCTGAGACACTGCAAGCCCCAAGTCCTCGGGTTTTGGAGGATAATGAAGAGACAAGAGCAACTGCTTGGAAGCAGCTTGTTCTCCAGACCGAGCAGATGGAGCAGGTAACCTCTGTTGTCAGATAATAAGAGGACCAACACCCCCAGACATGTACCTGATCCCTTCTTTCCCTGCTCTAGGTCCAACTCCCTGAATTCTATGATGTAAGGTTTAGCTCTGGGTGCCAGGGCAGGCTGAGAAAAAGCCTCATCAGACCTCTTGTCAATACAAGGCACAAACCTGTTATCTGCAGAACAGTGAGGTGCCTTTTCATGCTCAGCCTTCTTTTGAGATGGGCTTGTTTGGCTTTTACAAAAGCTGAAAATTTAGCACCATTGAAAGACCCTAGAAAGGTTCTGCCCTGACTGCTGAGAACAGAAACAGGCTCCACTGCTCACAGTTGGCATGGAAGCATCAGAAAACAGCAACACAAGGTTGCCCAAAACAGGTTGTGACACTGGCCCCAGAGAGGGGTACAAGTGTCTGGACATCTGGATGGACCCTTGTCACTACAGGCAGCCATGGAAACAAAAAATAACACAGACAAAGGGTAACAGCTTATGATACAACACCAACACAGCTTCCCCAAGAGGGGTCTGTTCTCACAGCCAGCTGACCTCGCTATTTGTTGACCCAGATTTCACTGCAGAGACAGTCTGAGTGTCTCTCCACCCCCTGGAACCAGTGAGGTCCTTCAGGTGAAACAGACTTTGATGTTCTCCAGCCCAAGGAGAGGACACAGCCCCTTCTACTGCAACTTTCTCTCACCGTGGTTGTCCTGTTCAAGCACAGGTTTGGCTGTACGAGACATTCCCAAATGCATGGAAACATCAATGTGCAAGTAGGAGCTGGGCAATGCTGAGCTGTTCTCAGAGCCCCTCATTTAACATGATGAACAGAAATTTTTCAATTCATTTAGTGCATTTTCTTTGCACCAGTTTAAGACTTGTAGCATTCAGGAGGCATTGGCTGGTGTCAGTAACACTATCAGAGTCCAGAATGAGTTACAGAATATTGACACAGAAGTCTGATCCACTTTTGAGTGCAGGACCAAAACACTATGCTCCCCTAGAGACTGTGCCTCCTTTAAAATCTGCCCAGACTTTGGGTCATTTGCCAGCATCTTTAAAAGCATGATTTTCTGCTTTCTTTTAGGATGCAATAGTTGTGTTTTGTTACTCAACTACATTAGAAAAAGGGTCAAAGATGTTCTAAGTGCTGTAAGAGCCCCATAGATGAACTTTCTAAACTGCCCTTTTTTGCCCTTCTGTGCAAAAAGTGAAGTATTACAATGATTATTAAACAACATCTTTATCAATATTAAAAGTGAGTTTTTTCCCCAAAAAGTAAGAAGCATTGTGTAAGACTTAGGTGAACAATAAAACATCCTCTGTTGAAGCTACTGTTGAGAATTCTTATTTGCTAGACTTCCAATAATTAAAATCTGCCTAAATAAATTACTCCCTGCTGCCCTAAGTTAATTATGTAAAAAAGATATCATCGCTGGTGACTCTCCTGTTTTGATGATGATACTGAGTCAGACACCTAAAAGAACAATCAAACCCAATGCTAAGCAACTTATTTATGTTTGGCTTACCACTGTTATTAATAAGAACATTATTTTAGTGAATGCCCGCTGAGAGCTCAGCTCCTGGATAGCAGTTGTTTTATAATTAATGTTTTCTTCCTACTGGCATGCTCTTCAACTCTCTTTCTTCATATTCTCAGATTTTCAAAGTACAGTAGTAGTATTTCATGCAACAGAAACCCTTTGTTCAAGAAGAGTTAGAGCATGAAAGTAATCAGCATCACAACAACATTATCTTGTATTTTTGGTAATAACTACAAGCCCTTCTAGGATGCTTTTCCATCACTGGTTTCAGCATTTAAAAGACAACATTGAAAATCTTTACCTGTATTTTACAAATAAGGAAAATGAGGCATTTTTAAGTGACTTATCTAAAACCTCCTAGTGAGCCAGAGGCAGAATCAGCAGCAGAACTCAGTTCTGCATTACTGCTTTCAGGCTCCCCAAAAAATCAAGAGATGAACAGGAATGGAAGGGAACTCAAACAAGTGGAGCTACAGCCATGGCTCTGCCCTAGGAGCTGCCCTACATTGTCACAGGTTGTGATTTCTCAAGCAGGGTGTGGGCTCTGACAGGGCACTCTGAGGAGAGTTGCACCAGTTGTGTGGTATCACTGGTCCCTCACTGTGCACACCCTGTGGGTTTCACCTTTCAGAACTCCCACTGCACAAGCGGAAAAAGGGCCCAAAGCTGCCCCACACCTGCAACACCTATAACAGCAACACATTCCCATTTTCACTGTTGCTGCTCAACAGCTTGATTTTTAAAGAGACAGTAAACACATCCAAAAAAACAGATTATTTTAAGGTATGGAGCGAAATGAGTTCTTTGCATAGCAAATTATATGGGAATTGGGACCTGGCATATCAAACGTTTAAAATGTGGAGAGACTGTGAGGAGGAACATGCCCACTTGTGAATTTGTTTATAAGTGTGTGTCAGCTGCATGATGAAACCAAAACCGTCAATGCTTAGTGAGTCAGCATGCAAACCAGCATCAGGACTGGGAGAGTGCACGGTGTTTATGGAAAACAGGGAGAGTCAAAGGGACGGGAATAAATCCACGACGTGTTTAATGCAGCACCTGGGTGCGTGGAGACTTAGGAGCCCCCAGATGAAGCAAACTCAGATGCTGTGCTTTTTTAATGCAAACATTTTTAAAGGCAGAAGAACCTAGGCCACAGGGGAAAAAATATATATAAAATTAGCCTTCACAGCAACTTCCTGCTCAAGAATCTAATGGGAACAGTATCTTGTATTCACTTGTCCTGTCTCCAGTTTTGAATGAGTGCTTAAGTATTTGCAAGTCAGCTGTGCAGTGAGCGGAAGAGTGATGTTGCAAATTTGTATTTTGAAAAAAAATGAAAATGTGGGACAAAACCTTCACAAAATCCTCCATCACAGCAGTTTGACTTCATTTAATTCCTTGAGAGTGCACCTCCAGATGTGCATTTTTCTGCAGTGCAGGGGCATGCTCACAGCTTACAGCAGAGTGCAGATTTCATCCACCATGTCTTGGATTCTTAAAAATTCAACTATGACTTCATTAAGCCTTACACTGTTTGAAAATAATTAATGTAGAAGTTTAACAGTTTGCCACAAAACACACTGCAACTCTACCAGAGCTAGCTGTCAAAGTCAACAAAGTTGTTTTACTGCACTTCTATTACAAGCTCCCATCCTGCAGTCCACCTTTTCTGTTACTCCTTTTTATTTATTTATCCAGAGAAAACCAAGCTTTTCCTCAAGAACATTTTCCTTCATATTTCTGTTTAAGATATTCAGAAGATTTGCCTAATATCAGAAATATTTCTGATATTTCAGAAGAAATGATGGCCAGAATCCTCTTGCCATCATTTTGTGGCAAAGACTATTTGAACACCCATTCCCTAACATAGGTCTTCTGTACCAAAGCAACTGGACAACAAATAGAGACCCCACTGTAACACAAGCAAATCTGAAAAAGTGATAAAACTTCTACAAGCACGTGAATGGAGAACATCTAAGTGAACAACAAGAACCGTATTCAACTCCTGCTGAAGTCAGGGCAGTGGTGCTGCCTATCACTGCACAGGCACTGAACCTAGCACAGACCTGCCTTTTCTAGCTCTGTCTCAGGCAATCCTAAGAGCCCTGGAGGAGACAAATGGGTTTTTTTATTTATTTTTGGTGGGCAAGAACAAAACCAGAAACCACTGGCACCAACATCCCGTCTTCTGTAAAATGCCTGAGGCTCACTGTACAAATAAGCTTTCCATTTTCATCTTCCTAATGCTATTTTTAGAACATCTTGGCAGTGCCAGATGCCTCTTTCAGAGGCTGGACTCTCCAGAGCTGGAGCTAAGATTTACAGCCATGTGCTGGCTAGCCACAGATGTTGAAGACAACAGGCCTGTGGGAAAAGCCCTCCCATTGTTAAGATGACATTGCTCAAAAAAAGCTGTCCAAAACAGTTACTCACAGCATCTTGAGTATTTCCACGTAGCAGCCCAGGATCCTGTCTGCCTGGGCACTGAGCTCGATGCTCATGGTGCTGCAGGTGGGGCTGACCATCAGGCAGTCGATGAGGTTGGGCTCGCTGTCGTTGCCAACGCTGGCTGTCATCTTCTGATTGGCTGTGTTGTTGCGCTCCACTTCCACGTGGATCTCGTTGGAAGTGACAATAACTGGTTTGAGACGGGATTCAGTCAAGGTGGCCTCTTGAGAGACCAGGTCAGGACTCGTGTGAAGAAGGCGGAGGGGGAGATTGGGCTTTCGGTCACACTGCTGCTGGCAGCCATTCCGAATTTCCTTCAGGCTTGGCGAATTGTCCCGGCTGCATTTTAAAAATAAACAAATAATTTCAGTAGACAGACATAACAGCAGAGAGCGGAGAGAGAGTGCAACACTGAGAATCCACCATTTTTTGCAATTTCCCACTGCATTTCACCCCAGCCCATCGGATGGCTTTCTCCCGCATAATCGGATTACTGAAACCAATTAAAAACATTAAAAGGCTCCAATAGGACTGTTCTGCAGCCCCTATTTTACAAAGATTTGAGCTTCTCATTACTCTAATTGACAGGCTGGTTTAGCCTAAAGGTGAACTTTCCTGTCCAAGCTCTGCAAAGCCCTAACAGAATCCATGCCCAAGTATGGATCTGGCTATTGTACATGCCCAGACATTTGTCTGCAGCCCTTGTGTCTGGAATTTGTGTTGGACACTGAGCAGCCCTGTCCGTGCTCTACCATGAGGAAAGTCAGATAGGCATGAACAAACAGGAAACACAGCAGAGGGGAACCCTCAGTGTCTACTGGAAGCTGGCTCGTGTGTCAAGAACTGCGGCGTCTACTTTGCGGGAAGTGAGGAATCAGATTTTCCACAATAACGGAGACAGCGCTGTGAAAGCAGCTCGGGTTCGAAGCTGCAGATACACAGGGATTTACACACAACCCCTTCTTCGAGGTCTCACCCTTCCCTTTGCTCACTCCCTTGGTGAGCACCAGGGAATGAAGGTACAGCTTCTTTCAGGTTTTCTAGCACACCCACCTCACACTGATCTTGTTGAGCAGGGCCGTGGGTTTGGAAGGGAGTAACACGTGGTCAGCTGGGAATTCATACTGACCTGTTGATAAATTCCTCATAGCAGGAATAAATGGCAGCTAAGCAGACAGCTACAAGATTTGGCAGGACCCTGGGATGTGGGCATTGTCCCGTTGGACCGTGCATGCTGAAAAACAACAAACAAGGTGATGTCATTGCGAGGAAGATTTCTGTGGGCAAAACCAGCCAGACAGAACGAGGTGTCAGACCTGGAAAGGCATCCTTGGGGGATCTTCAGAAGGGCCATAACAGAGAGATATTTTAACCCTGTAAATCCAATGGCCCTATTTAGGAACAACTTATAATTGATGTGGTATCCCTAAAGTCCTCCCCAAACCTCACACATGAGTGAGCATTATGAGGCTGAAAGTTAATTGGAATCATTCTGCAGAGGCTTTGAGTCTAAATGTATAAGAAGAATGTACACCCAGCAAAGTCCATTCGCTTGCACTGTGGAAGTAGGTAGAAAACCCCAGCCTTATTTGAAAATCAGCATTTTTAAAAAGAGACTTCAGTAACACTGCCTGATGGACTCCATTTATTTGCTGTTTGTCAGTACCAAAAAGCACCAGCGACTTCTCACAGCCAGTAAAGAGATAAAGCAGGACTGGGAGAAGTAACACACCAAAGCATGGACACAGGACTGGAAATAAGCCATAAATTAAATGTAACTAACCTGTGAATAAACTTCTTCACCACCTCCATTCCAGCATTCAGCTCGTTCAAAGACAGAATGTACTCCTGAGTAAAGAGCCGCAACCGAGGGCACTTGCCAAAATCCTGTCCAAGAAGGAGAGACTCGGTGAAGATGGTGAATGTACATCAAAACTGTGGGTTTTCAAAAGAAACCAGCTCAAACACAACTGAATGCACATTATTATTATGCTGACAGCTTCAAGAGAACAGCATCTCTGCACACTGAAGTAATGCTCTCCCCACTAATAATGACAGGGTTTCCAACCTCTTCTTTCCTTTATACACACTTTGAAAACAAAGATCTCTTAAATGAAACAACTAAAAACCAAAAAATCTCACCTATACTTACACTTGTTTTGCACTTTTCATTTAATACTTTGATTTTGAAACACATTTTTTTTGTTTGGCACTTTGGCTTCCATTCCCAACTGCAGATTTTTAGAAATAAAACCCAAAAAATAACATTGTATTTCCATGTTTGGTGTGATACCTATTCTGGTCTTAGAGAAAATCCTTTTGACATGCAATCAAAAAGCAATCAAGTACAAAACCAGAGATCAGTTTTTTCTCCAGGGATTTTACTCCAGCTACAACGTGAATTTGACAGGTGAGCTCAAGAGTCGCTTTCTTTAAATCCTGCAGTCAGAGAGGCACCTGCTAACTGAAATCCTGCATCTCCTCACATCACCTGCTATTTTTAGATGTGAAAGGAGTAAATTCTGCTGTCTGGTGAGTGTTATTCCACAGCACATTCCCTCACATTTACACAGGTGTAACCTTATTACACAGGTGCAGAACTACAGAGCTGAATTTCCAAGTGGGGAACAAGGTCCACTGAGGACAAACAAGCACTCTCAGTTATCCCTCCAGCAGCTGCCTGTGGAAGTTCTCCTGAAAAAAAATACATGGCAACTGAAATTTTAAAGAAATGCCAAAAATGGTAATGAACTAGTGGTGGTCTGCAAAAGGGATGATAAACTCCCAGAGCACTGAAACCTTCTGTTAACTCATTTTGGTTTCAGGCACTTCTGTAGCACAACCTGCATCAATATCTGGTATGTTTTACAGACAGAGAAAATGACCAAAAACTTGAAAATAAGCTTAGGCTGAACAATGTCTCCTTCAAGCCCTAAGTGTCACTCTGCTGGTACTGAATGGCTGCCTGGTAACTTCACCCAGCAAAGGGACTGTGGGCGATTCCACACTTGGTATTACAATTAAAATCATTAAACTTCCAACAGCCCCTTCTGGCAGGTGCAAATGCACTCGATCCAAGGGCAGGGGACAGTGTGTGCTTCATACAACATTTGATTAATTTCAGGAACATGCCTTGCAAGACAGCTTTTGCAATTGCAATTTGCTTATCAAAGTTTTCAATCCATCCAGGTGTCCTAACTGAACTTGGAATCAAAGTCTGAGATCATGAAGAGGATGTCATTGTCAACCTCTGTAAAATAAAATATCTCTCTAAATATAATACAATGCCCTGTCACGTACCAGGTACAGAACAATACACACCACCAATATTGTTTGCTCAAAAAAAAAAGTGCTTGTATTCAAATATTTGGGCTGAGCCTAAAAACAGCTGAAACCAAAGGTTTGGGGGGGTGCTGAGCACGCCCCAAACAACTCAGCACACAACAGCCTCCAGTCCTGCACATAACCAGGATTATCAGCAAGACAAAAACCTATCCTTGTTCCTTTAATCAGATGTCAAAATCACAGATAAATGAGACACTCTTTCCCCATTTATAAGTAGAAAACTGCAGAACAGAACTTGCTGGGAATTTTCAAAGGCCACAGATCAAACTGGAGGCAAAGGTGGGAAGAGCCAGCTCAATCTCCTGCCCCAAGGACTGCACGGGGCCTCCTGAGGAGATGAAGTTTAGTGTCCCCCTAAAGAGTAACTTATTTATGTGCACACACACACACATTCTCTAAAGGACTATTCAGTACAGAAGTCCCCAGAGAGCGGTAAAGTGCCCAAATCCACTCCAATTAATACCTGACACCATAAATTCTCTGACTACACGCTGCGGTACAGACATGTTGATTTTCAATCTGCAAATGTTAAGTATGGTAAATATACCCAATTCTCTGAAGCTAACCAAATACAAGCATTACACTATGCATTTAGATTTTATTTGAGACCCCTCAAGAGCTCTGGATGCTTTAAAAAAATCAGTCTGGAATCCAAGAATAACATTTACAGAATATTTCACTGAACACTACAGAATATTCAAAAATGTTTACATGTCTGCAGAGTGCTGGCACGGAGCCAGGAATATGACCTTTTTGCCATCTTGGGCTTTCTACCTAGTTCTATAAACTCAGGCAGTTAAATAGTAAGACTGGAAAAATAAAAAATATGAACTGTTTTCTACTGGGTTCATGCTAATCACAGCATGACAATGGATGGTCTCTAAAACTATGTGTTAGTGAAAAGAAGTTGATTATGAAGTTATAGACGTTCATCCTAGAGATCACAGCCAAATCAACTGCCTTAAATATTTTATTTTATTTATTTGTTATTCTTTGCCACTGCATTGTGAAGTAAGACTTCTTCACCTAACTTAAAAACTATGGCAGGAAAAATTATGCCACAAAAGCTGGAGAGCTGGTAAATACCCCAGACCTCTCTTAGGAAAGCAATATGGATCATGGAAGAATATTTTCAGAGTTTGGGGGATAAGGATTCTGATCTACAGGGTGGAGAGCAAAGCACAGCATTTATGTCAAACAATGACAAGGAATTGATCAGCAATGAGAAGAGAGAAAGTCTGGGCAAGAAAAGCCATAAAATGACAGAGTACCTAAATCCTGCAACGAGAAGGAAGAGTAACAGTAGAAAAGCACAAGGATATTGAGGAAACCTAGGTGAGAACTCATTGGGCATGAGCTGAAAGAAAAATGGAAATACAGAGAGCTGGTGGTGTCCTACAGAAAAAGGGCTGAGGGCCCCAACTAAAAATCAACAAAGTCCCCATTCTGGTTTTGTTATTTATTTGATTTTAAACTGTTTTAACTGCAAGGATGGCACACAGGGAGTAAATAAGGAGCCATGGGCCAGGTGGGAGAGAGCTGGAGCTGCATATGCTGGCAATGCTGCCAAAAGAAACATCCCTCAAAACATGGCTTGGCTTAGATGCTTTTGAGAATCCCACTGAAAGCTTATTAGTTCTGCACTGATGAAGTAACACACAACTACATGTAGCATACACAGTTTGGGGGGCAGATTTAGGTACCACAGCACACTACAGGCAACAGAGCAGCTGCTGATCACAAAAGGTAGGGCAGTAAAACTTCTCCAGACCTCCGGAGCTCCCGTGGCACGAGCACTCACCATGTTGTGTTTGAGAATCCTCTGTACCACCGGGGTGAACACCTCGATCACCACCATGGACCGCGGGCGCTCTCGGCAGTGCTGCAACGAGCAACAGGTCAGGTTGTGAGCTGCAGCAATTATGGACACGGGTCTGCCCTGCCTTCACACCCCACGCGTGGATTACCCCAAGATCAACAAGATCCAAGGGCTAAATTAATCTTCCCTGGGATTAGGGTACTCCTAACACTGCTCATTCCTACGCATTTGCTGGCATCTAGTAGAAGGTTTCCATGGGAGCTCACAAACTATGCAAAGTCCCTTCCCTGTTGCCTCTTCTTCCCAAAGCTCACTGCAATGCACCATTTTGGGGTCTTATAACCCTTTGGTCAAATTCAGTTGAAGACTGCCAAACAGTTTTAAAAGGAAAGGGGCTGAGGACAGGAAGAGATGTTCACACAGGCAGTGTAATGCCACAAACCTCCTTTCTTTGGCATCCAGGCCAAAAACCTGTGGTGGATCTTGGAAGGTACCAACAACCCACTCTCCCATCATAGGGTAAAATATACAATCATAATGTATCAGTCAGAGTAATTTAGGTTGGGAAGGGCCTCTGAAGGTCATCTGGTCCAACCCCCTGCTCAAGGCAGGGTTGATTTTGAAGATAAATTCTCTTTCTCATTACCCTGTCCAGTTCTGGGACGTCCATAACCCGTTTCCCTTCCTGCAACTATACACACCCCATCCCATACACACATTTACAGACAATTAGGTGCCCATCTCTGATGGAGACCAAAGGCAAAAAAAACCCCAAATCAGGAATAAAAACGTCTTGAGTCTGATGACTACAGATGATCTAAGAGTGCTTATAAAAATGTAAGTCAGTGGAGTTTCTGTAACTTGACTCAGTTTCTGTAGGAAGAAGCAGCTGATGAATAACTCTGGATGGGAATTACATGCAGCATCCAGAATATTTGACAAATGCATACCCACCCATCAGTAAGCAAATTCAACCAGACTTCAAACTGAAACACAAACAGGCCTCAAGGAAAAGCAGTATTTTTAAATCCACAAGGTCTGCAATCTGAAGTACTCAGAAGTTTATGGATAAAGGATACAAAACGCAGCACAAGCATGGATTTACTAGAAAAGAGTCCTTATGATCTTATCACTGCCATTACCCAACAACAAAATACCATAAGGGCTGAGTTACACACACCTGAACACAGTGGCTCCAGTGATTTCTGCATTAGCCAAAGAGAACATGCAGTAGGGCACCTCTTGTACCCAGACTGAGGTGTGGGAGTCTCAAAATTTTAACTCTCACACAGTATCAGGACAAAACAGTTTGATATACTAACCATATGATTGTATTTATCATAATGGTGCTGTTCACTATTCCAATATCAGTGCTTGCTGACCAAAAAGTGAAATCAATCTGGGCAGGAGGCAAGGAGTTGAAGAAAAAAAAGAACCTCCCGCTCAAAGAATTACATTCACACACAACTATGAGATTTCAGAAAGCAAAGCCGTTCTGGTACCTTGCAGAAGAATTCACAGAGGTCAGGAGGAGGATGGTTGTTTTCCAGCAAAGGTGCAATTGCCTTTAAAAAGAAAGGGAAAAAAAAGAGAAAAATTCAATTACAAGGCTGCAACTGGAATGAGCATATTGCAGGGAAGTATTTTTCTTGGAGGGATAAAAGCTCACTTTTAGAAAAGGACAGAAGCACCAATAAAGAAATTAGAGGTGGGCTGTGTGTTTATTTTACAAGTAAGTTCAAGCACACTTCTGCTATGAATCCTCAGGAAAACTCTGCTTTTAACTACATCAGTGTAAATACGTAAAACAGGCAAAGGAGTGCAAGGTTTATAAGGGTTTAAATGGAAACAGGAGCAGACCAATTGCTTTAGGATGTAATAAAGCAAAGATTAATCTGGCTCACTGTTTCAGTTAGAACATCTCCCTAAAAGAAAAAACTGAACACCAGCACACGCACACACATATCCTTTGTGGAGGAGTTCAAGCTCTTTTTTGTGAGAAGGAGCTCACTAAAAGCAACCTAGCACTGTTCTTACCTGGGAGGACCCTATTTATCAAAATCAAGCATCTAACTTTGTAAAAGCTGAGATCAACCATTCCTTTGTTGCTACGCAAACCAATGTGCTTATGCTGGGTAAACACATTAGAGGTCATACCTGCCACTGAGGGGGTAATGAACTTATGCTGTTGTTACTTCCCCTGTAAATTAGAAAATGGTACTAGAATAATATATTCTATGTGGTGGTGCCTTCGGGCTTTTCCACTCCTCAGTTAAAGGGATTCCCAGTACCCATTTCAACGTAAGACACTAAACACAGCAGCCAGGACATTTTGTATTAAGCAACTGAACACCAGATATTTTATCTGGATGGCACCTGGGGCTTTGCAAAGGCAGTCTGCTTCGGTTTTTGCTCTCCCTCTCATGTTCTTACTCAGCCCTGTGAGCCTGCTTGCAGAGGCTGTGTTTCACAGTCACACACAAACAGGTCGAGATTAGTGTGAATTTTAACAATGAAACCCAAGCACACCTGCAAAGCTCTGCCTGGTCACATGTAAGAACTATGAAGTTTCTACCCATTATCATGTGCCACCCTTCTGCAACTGTTCACTCCCCCTCCAGCGGTGACCCAGCCACAGGGGACTGATGGAGAACACAACCCCACCCAGTGAGACCAGAACATCCTCGCTGCCCACCCAACACCTGAGCTCAAGATCTTACCTGACCCCATCTTTGGGACTGTTTGCTATAGGACCTGCCAAACCAACAGCAGAGACAGTCAAACAGGTCATGGCTCTGCCTCTGTGGTCAGTGTGGAAGAGTGACAGCCTGAAAGGACCTTTTCCTGTGTTTTCCTTACGAGTGCCATGGTCAAAAGCAGACACGTGCTGTCCCACGTTGCCCAGCCGTGGCAACACGTGCTTCCCCACCCTGAGCAGGAAGGGATTGTTTGGGATATTGATCTGCTCCAGCACCATCCAGAGAAGGAAAGCTGGTCCCATCTGCACGGCCAAGCACTGTGTACTTTCCACATGCTACATAAATACACAGTATTAGCAATACTTTCCAGGAATAGCCCAGGTTATCTGGGTAATGGCAGTGAGCTCTGAATGCCCAGGAACTGCCAGCTCCTTAATGGCTTGGGCACAACCAACATGAGGGCAAGACTTGAACTGAAGAAGCCATCACCCAGAACAGAGGAATAACACAGGCTGAAAGGACCTGGTCCCCCTTCCCTGCTCACAGCAGGGCCACCTCACATCTGTTATTAAAAAATCCTTCCCCCAAAAACAACCAGTTGTAACTGGGGGCCTGAACTACCCTTGGCACGAGAGTTAAATGAAAGCTATAGCGAAGAAAAGTAAATGCTACTTCAGAAACTTATCTCAGTGGTTGATTCCAGCTAAAAGGGTATCTTAAACAGCAGTTAAAACACAATTACACCTACTGGCATCTACCTGCCACCTTGTCATTTTGCAGCAAGAGTCACAGAGATGTGATTCAATCAGGTGGTGGTGAGGCTCTAGATTAGATTACTGGGAAAATCTCCTGGAAATTGCCAGAGAATGAAATTAAATCACAGTGCTGGGGAACCTACTTCCACCTCTCTGATAAACTGCTGAGATTTTATACTTTTTTTCACAAGCAACAGAGCTGCCATTTGATTCACTTATTTCTATGTCTAAATAATCATGACCTACAGAAAAGAAAAAAGCTGCAGAGGATATTTTTACAAAGAAGTTAGCAGGGGTTTAAACTGGAGTGACATATACACATATCCACACTTATAATAGCAATCACTTGCTCACATACCCTCAGCAATGAAGATATTCTGCCCCTCAGGAAACTACTCAGCCTAAGGGTTTTATAGGAAATGGAAATGATGGGGTTTGACTATTTAAAGCACATATACAGATATGGATATTGCTGGGTAGCCTCCTAAGGAGGCCATTTGGAGAGAGTATTAACACTCAACATGCTGTGCTCTCTCACACGGGCTGACGAGAAAGCTTTACTGCAATTCATCTCTGAAACAAGGAAAGAGAAATGACAAAGGCACACAAAAAATAGACAAATGGTTTTGATTCCTGCCTAAGCTCAGCAGCATTGCTGGAAAGGCTTTCACATTTGCCCTACTTCACTGGGGCAGAGACAAGCACTAACAGAACTGTTATCAAACAATATAGATTTGTCCTCATCTTTTGACAGAAGGATACTCACCACAATAATGCTCTCGTGGTCTTGAGTGGTTAAGTTGTTGTTCTGAAAGAGTTGAACAAAAAAGAGATGAGTGAGCAAAGAGCACTCTTGAGTTGGTAGATCAGCACACGCAGTCCTCAGCTACCACCAGACACAAGCAAAAAGGTTCAAGACTCAATTGCTTATTTTCTGAATAAAAACCACGGCATTAAAATCATTCTCCTAAAGAAGGTGGTACAGAGCCTGCTGTGAGGAGTGGTGCAAGCCTTCACTGCTCCCTCAGCTGAGCACACAAACACCAAGATGCCAGAGGAGGTCTCAGTCAGTTGAAAAAGTAAATCTAGCAATACATTTCTTGAAAATGTTTTCTGAGGACAAGTTGTATGGTTCTACAAAAATTATTAAAAGGATTGTTGTGGTGTTGGATACCATTTGTGGCCAGTTTTCCTGAAATTCTTTCTTTAAACATGGTACCAGGAAAAGCCAATAAATTGGCTGGAAGTCACCTATGCTACCACCTATGCAGAAGAGTTTGCTCTGTGCTTTTTCAGCATCACGATCTATCCAGAGGTTACAGAGTTGTGAGTTGCTAAGATTTTTGACTACTGCAAGAAAAAATTAAAGTGGGTTTTTTTGCTTATATCAAATCCTTCCACTATCACATCAGAACTAAGACATGAAAAGCCTGCTTGGCATTACATTTCCTGTCCGTGAAAAGTTAAATATTTGAAACAGATGTTATAGGAGGAGGATAGATAACTCTGAAGAAAAATACTTTTCTTTACCAGAATTAGTGAAAATACAATAGCTACACAATTAATTTATTGGTGTGTATGTGTGTATATATATATATACATAAAGGTACAAAAATTATTGGTCATGGAAGCAAAGCCAATGCAATAGAAGCCAAAGGGAGCTTTGCCACTGACTTAAGACATGAGTTAAACCATGAGTTAAACCTATGATAATTTTACCACAGATAATTAAAAAAACCAAAGAAACAAAAAACCAACCAACCAACCAACTGAAGATAAAGGGGCTTGCTTTGTTTCTAGAAATCTGTGTAACATAGGTCAAATACTCCCTCTCCCCAGCAAGTGCAAACTCCACTCAAGTCAGCAGAAGTCACGAGCAGACTCACAGGCACAATTCTGACAGCCCAAGTTAAAATAAAACCCACCCCCAAACTTTTAACTGTTTGTCTCTCATCTGAAAGCCACAGGAGCCCTGCTGAGGCCATACCTCTGAGAGCAGCTTGGAGACAATCTCCAGGGGGGCCTGGTGGATGGAGTCGTCCTGCAGCGGGGACGTCAGTGCCATGTCCACCAGCGTCCGGATCTCCTTCAGCACCACCTCCCAGCGGCTGGGGTTACTCAGCACCTTCTTGTACTTGTAAATCTTCTTCTGCAAGACACAAGAAAGGGCCACCATAAACCACTGACACCACCATAAACCCCTTGAATGGAGCTGTGCTTCCTACTGCCCAACTGGGCTGCTTTGCATTATGAGTTTTGCCTTTTCTGGTGGCTGAAAAGCTGTACTTAAAACATTAAATTGGACAAGAAAACCTTTTATGTTTAAACCAATTTCTTCTGTGGAAGCAATGAGAAACCATGATTCTTTTCATTTTAAAATGAGTTTTTTAACTCCAGAGCATCTTTCTTTTCATCATCTCCTCTCAAAAACACCTTCTTCCTCAGGCTAACAACAGATATCTATTGAACAGACAGCTATTGAACTGTTTCTAAAGCTTAAGTTCTTTTTAGCAGACTCATTAGGCAAGGGAGAGAGACAGAGGCCATCAAAACATCACTCTTATGGATCCTTTATTCTGAATGTAAATTCACATTGAGAACTCATCTAAATCAATTTCACCAAAGCAAAAAAATCTCACAGCCCAAGAGGGGCTTTTTACTTTCTTCAAGGACCCTGAAAAGTCATGCTGTCACCATCCAGTTGTAACAGAAGCCAGCTTGTAAAGTCTCCAAATCTTCCATACAACAGCATTTCCACTCTCAAGAACAGCAATCCTGATTGCCTAACTCCATCTGCCCCAGCTCCCGGCATGCCCCTGACTATGTCCAAGCTATTTCACCAACTGCCCCATCCACTAGCTGGACAAGCAGAGGACAACTCTTACTCCTCAGCAGCCATGTGAGGACCAACTACTGGAACAGCAGCTGCTTTATACTATAAATAGCAACCTTTAGAGGAAACCCACCCACCCAAATTCCCCGAGTTATCTTGATGGCTCTCAACAAGTTCAATGAAATGATGAGTGTTCAAATGCCACTCCTGAAAACATGAAGGGCATACGAGAGCCAGGAGGGGCTCCACAAGAGTGTAGAGGCAGTGCCAGAGGCAGGGAAGGAACTCTGCACTGAGGGACAGCATCTGCCAGGACCCTCACCTTGTGTTTAGTTCACATGCCCTTCCCCTCTTCTCTCTGTAGCCCCTGCAAAAAGGGATGTTGATAAGTCTGGACACATGCTCAGGTTTATTTAACAGCACCGGCTGGGCACTTCTCCGTTTACATGAAAACATCAGTGTTTTACACTAAAAACAGATCTTACATTCCTCAGCAGCACTTCCATGAAAATCACATAAACTGCCCATTTTGTGCAGCTTGCAGATTCAGCTGCACATTCTGGGCAATACATCGGTGCACTGAAGGCAGAGGACTTCGCAAAGGGCCTGTGTGCTTTGTTTTGTTCTGGAGCTTTGCAGCTCCGGCATTTCCCCCAGTGCTCGCCCAGGGCAGCCCCAGCAGGAACCATCTGACCAGGCTGGCTCTCTGCTTATCAGCCACTTCCTTCCCCCCGTGCAGCAGATCTCCTGCTCAACAGCAAACAGTCACCTCTGTACCCCCACCCGAAACACAAGAGAACAATGCAGAAAAATACAGATTTCAAATGCGCTGGGTTTGTCAGCATTGTTAGAGCGGGGAGAGGAGAGTGGCACTGGGCTGATATGTAAAGGCTGATAAAGCAATCCAATTATCTTTTTAATTAAATTCATGCCAAGTACAAAAGCACACTGGCAGTGTAGTTCACACTTTCAGTGCATTTTAAGCTGCTGAAAAGCTACAGGAACATAAAAACATGCTGCAGACATCATCAAATGTGGCTGGGACTTCAGACCGGCACAAAAATCTTTGTACTTCTACTACTTGGGACAGAGAGAATCCAACGGTGATTTTAAGCTACCAGCACTACTTCCACATCACAGATTTCTCGGACTCTTTAGGAAACCTGAACCGTAGAATTTAATTTCTCTTATTCATGTAGTGCCTTTATGTAGGCTCTTTCTGTTAGACCCACTCCAGCACTAAATCTAAGACAACCAGACAGGTTTTTAACTGGAAACAACTCCTTTCTGACTAATTGAGGACACTAAACCGAGCTGGCTCAACAGATACAATTTCCTTGGCCCTGTACTGTGAAGAAGTCAAATTCAAAGCAGAATTGGAAGGTGTCAAAACGTGGGGACAGGGGGAGGATGAGCGTTAGACCACTGGGCTATTGCATCCCCTGCCTGCTCTGGGCTGCCCTTTTTTGGGTGAGTTACAACTCATTTTCGGAGCAGCTCCTTCAGCCTAAGGGGCAGCTGCTGAAGGAAACTCTTGCCCAACAGGACGCTGCTCAGACAACTCCACCACAAATATCCTTCTTTCGCTGTCAGATCCATTCTTGCTTGGGGTGAGGGAGGAGCAAGGGAGTTTTTCTTTCCCTTTTCAGAGATGTCCATTAAAATCAGAACCCTGATGATGCTGACATACATAAGAGGGAAGACAGCGGGAGCTTTACTCGCTGCCACACAGGGGAGACCCACCAAAGCTGCTGCTCAGAGCAGGCAGACAGGGACTCAAAGGGAGCACCAGGGGACAGCCACCTTTGCAGACACGCCGAGCCTGCTGCAAGCACAAAATCCAAACTTATCCGAGTGTGCTTCAACGTTTCCAGCACAAAGGATCGCGCCGCACTGACAGGCTGAGCTGCAGTCTGCGAATGACATTACGGGAGTCTTGAATGATGGTGGGAAAGCAGCAGAAAATAAATAAATAAATAGAGGAGCCATCCCCAAGAGGGTTGAACTCTGCTGTCCTGAACCTTTGGCCATGGTTACGCTGCTGTTTTTCTCAGCAGAATGCTTTTCACTGTCGAGCGCCTTGCTGAAAGCCTCAATTAAAGGCTGAAACCTATCAGTGGGTTACAGAAGCAATTTGCTGTGTCTCAGCAAGCACTTAGGCAATACCGAGCCATCTGCTCCATTCTACCTGTGCTGGCTCTGGAGCAGGGAGCAACAATCACTCACGAGCTGAAAAACAAAGCTGCCTGGTAAGGATCTGCATGGAGAACAGGAATGTCAATCCAGGGGTTCACTCCCCCTGGACGTAGGTGTAAAAGATGCCTTCGGTTGCTGAAAAAATTCATGCAACATTTATCATTAATTGTCTGAACAAGAAAAATACCAGGGTAGGAATCTAGTTTCTAGAGGAATTTCACTAAAAGCAGCAGCTCCTGTGAAAATTTATGTGAGTGAAAATAAGATATGCCAACTTGGAATTTGACCCTCCTAGTTACTGACCAGCCAGAACCACACAGCCAGTGTAATTCCAAAATCTTGCCATGCTGACTTTAAATGCAAAACCACTGAATTTAATAAGTACCCAGAAGAAGCAGAATGAGGGGGAATAAGTGACACTGACAGGGTATCCTTCTTTCTCAAATCACTCTAATTAATTAAGTCTTGCAGAAACTCAAAGACCTAAGTCTCAATCCTCTTTAACAGGACGAAAGAATTGAAGTCCTCATATGAAAAATTACTTTTCTAGAGTTATTAAGCTAGGAAATGTGACAAAAATCTATAAGCAGTGGGTTTTACCATCAGTGCTGAAAAGCCTCTGAACACTGCTGTGAACAGAAAGTTCAAGAGAGGCTACAAAAACTTGCAGCTTTTTTAAAGTAAGATCTTCATATGTTTTTCTATCCTATAATGGCTTCATCTTGTAGCCCTTGCTCATACACCACTTTCCTGGACAAGAATGATAATACTGATGTAGTCAACAGCTAAGAAAAATGGACTCTAATGCACAAAATCAGCCAGCACGGAACATTTGCCTCGTTCAGCCCTAGCAAGACCTTTCATGTTAGAACATCTTAAAGCAGCCAGTACACCTGATCCAAAAAGGGAAAAATGAAGTTAGCCTTTTTGATGACAAAATTTCATCCCTGCTTTGCCACTGCTGGCCAGGGAACGTTCTGTACTCTCGGGAACCTGTCTTCCCATCAGCAAATACTATCTTCATTACATAAAAAAAAATTAACGGCCATCCCTAATGCTGAAGAGCCTGCTAAATTCTAGTTCTCTTCCCCTTTACCACACACAGCTCTCAAAGGATCACTCGCTTCTTTAGCAGGGATGCTGAAGCCCCTGCAGGAACGGGAGAGGCTGGAGCTCCTGCAGGAACAGGAGAGGCCGGAGCCCCTGCAGGAATGGGAAAGGCCGGAGCTCCTGCAGCAATGGGAAAGGCCGGAGCTCCTGCAGGAACGGGAGAGGCTGGAGCTCCTGCAGGAACGGGAGAGGCTGGAGCTCCTGCAGCAAGGGGAAAGGCCGGAGCTCCGGCAGGAACGGGAGAGGCCAGAGCCCCTGCAGGAATGGGAGAGGCCAGAGCTCCTGCAGCAATGGGAGAGGCCAGAGCTCCTGCAGGAACAGGAGAGGCTGGAGCTCCTGCAGCAATGGGAAAGGCCGGAGCTCCTGCAGCAATGGGAAAGGCCGGAGCTCCTGCAGCAATAGGAGAGGCCGGAGCCCCTGCAGGAACGGGAGAGGCCGGAGCTCCTGCAGAAACGGGAGAGGCCAGAGGCCCTGCAGGAACGGGAGAGGCCGGAGCCCCTGCAGGAACGGGAGAGGCCGGAGCTCCTGCAGGAACGGGAGAGGCCGGAGCTCCTGCAGGAACGGGTGCTGCCCTGGAGGGCTGTGGGTGCCAGCAATTGTTTACTTCTTGCTGAGCAACGAGGGCAGCTCCAGCAAGAGGGAAAAGGTCAGGCTCCCTCCCGCACGAAGGTCCCCCCAGCTCATTGCGGGGACGGCTGACACGGGCTAGTGTTACACTTCCATGTTGACAGTGCTTATGTAAAACGGAGGTGCCTCTTGCTAGATGCAAATGTGCAGAGATAAAAACAACACAGAGAGCAGGCTCTGGAAAGGTTTTCTCCACCGCAGCAGAACATTTTGTTCCAACACCGTGTAACAAGGAACAGGAAGGGTTGCTGGCAATGTCTGACACACATGTTGGCCTGTCCTGCAAAGCCCAGGTGCACCATGTATTCTGCAGCATCACCTGCTGGCGTTTTGTCCTTCAACTCATTATGTTCATGAAGACAAAGAGGGCATGGCATCCCCAGCACTCAGCCATACCTATATTCTGCTTTTAATACTAGCAGGTATCACTTACTTCATGGTATTCTGAAAAATACCTAAGGTTAACTTATTGCTCACAGAATTTTCCCTGATAGTCAGAGATGGGCTTAAATCACCACCACCTGAATCCACTGAAGGCTTTTGCAATTATGTTCCTACCTGCAACATTTACCAATATGAAAAAAAAGCAACTTACCTGAAAAGACTAAGTCTATAAAAAGTCCCAATCCAGGCAAAGGGCTGGGATGAGATTATGGAAACTTTTCTAAATCAGGGACTTCAAACTGCTCATGCTGCAGTAATCAAACTCTTCATGACCTTCTGGAAGTTCTGTACAGAAAGACTAATGTGCTGCTCTCTAAAATAGATGCAAAACAGCAGCAGCAAACTTTTGCACTTTACCATGTTTTCAGGTCAGGGCATTTTTTGCTTATTTCATTCTACCCAGCGCAAAATGCTGAAGTGCATCAACTTCTCTGCTTCAGTTGCTTCTCTGAATGCAATTGCCTTGGTCAAGGCTCACTTTCCCACAAATTCCTTGCCACGGGCCAGAGAAATTGAGGGAAATACTATAGGACAAGCACTTCTGATTCCCACTCAGTTAAGGTCTAAATAACACTTCATTTTTTGCCAACTCACATAAAAAAGATCGTGGTAAAATCACCATTATTTATTACACTGAGACTGGCACCTATGAATGTACGTCCTGAATAAATACACCCAGTGACATTCTCTGCCCTCAGTAGCTCACAGTCTCGATGATTAAAAGCAAGAAGGAGAGAAAGAGCAAGAAAACCAAGGTGATTTCCTTGAGGTCATATGGCAAGCCAGGAACAGAGCAGAACTGAGGTGTTCTGACCCTCAGGCCTCCGAGGCAATTGCTGGATCCTGGCAGCCCAAAGAGAAGCACCACTGGCAGGCACTGTGCCTGCAGCAAGTTGAATGTTGATAC
Source organism: Oreocharis arfaki (assembly GCA_013398015.1). Taxonomy (NCBI): domain Eukaryota; kingdom Metazoa; phylum Chordata; class Aves; order Passeriformes; family Paramythiidae; genus Oreocharis; species Oreocharis arfaki. The sequence goes on along the minus strand of VZRR01009042.1, from coordinate 167,154 downwards.
CCTGTTGCTGTGCTTCCCCATCTCAGCATCTCCGGCCACCACCCAGATTCACTTGGTTTTTTCCACCAGTGTCTGCCACCTTGCTCCAGATCTCACTAAACCCAGCAAGAACCCCCCCAAGGCTCAGGTCAGCGCTGTCCCAGAGCTGACAGAGGTCAATGGGTTCAGCACGTGGTGACGTGGGTTCAGCTGTTACTGATGCACGAGCTGGAACAACCACACAGCCGCTTCCCGCAGGCACAGAGTTTGTCCTTTGCTCAGGTACCACTGGGACAGTACCACTGCAAAGGGAAAGAATGCTGAAATAAACACAATTATTTTAAAAGGATGAAACAGAGGCAAAACACATTTCTGCTTGAGCCAAGAGAAGTGCAAAGTGGACATGGGATGAAGGGGGGGTCACAGGGCAGCCTCCCCAGTCACCTCCCAGCATGACACTGGGCAGCTGTGACAGTAATGCACCCAAGAACTTGCTTTCGAAGCATATTATACACCTTATCTACATACATACATACATATATATATATATATATATCTATACATATCTATCTATCTATCTATATCTCCCTACCTCCTTTGCACACAGCTGTCACCTGACTGCCCATCCTTCTGAGCTTCTGCTCTCTGATGTGCTCAACACTACTGCAAGGATACCCTTCAGTAACAACGGGGGGGTGAGAGGATGGAAAGGGAAGGATACTCTACCCAAAGGAGAGAAAGAAAACTAAAATCACGAAATTCCTGAGCTCCACTGAAGACAAACCTACACGCAAATACAGTGTGTGTATCTCCAAAAATTGAAAGCAACTCAAAAATTGTGGCTTCCTTCCAGCCCCAAGCAGGGACGGAAGAGGTTGTCCTTGGCAGATCTCCCCGCTACCAAGCAGAGAAACTGGGCTTTATTTCTGCTGGTGCCTTGTCTTCCTCTCAAATCCCTGCACAGCCCTTGGGTCTCTAAGATGCAGGAACACAGCTGGTCGAGCCAAACCCAGCTCTACCTCATTCCTGCATTTGAGATGCCGTAAACCCAGCTAGAAAACGCAAAAGGCCAACTGTGGCTCCAGCTGCACTTGGCCTGGGCTAATGCGGTTACTCTTGTAATCAGACCTGTCCACAGGGGAGACATTTTTTGGCATGGCCGACACTGATGCATTCCCCGAAACCCTCCATCCCTGCTTCCATTTCCTTTTGGCAAACACTCCCATTCTTCAGGCCCCAGTTCCAGCACCAGCTTTACACTTCAGGTTGGCAAAACATCAGCTTTCATCCTGCACACAGCAACTGCTGTTCCGTATTTTCCGTACCGGAGCCAAGCTGGGGTTTGTTTTTAATGTTGCTTTGGCTATGCGGAATTTCACTATGACTGCAGATACGTCTCCAGCAGAAGCACAAGCCACTCCCTGCTCGCAAAAAGCATTGGTAGAGACAAAGCTGGTATCTTGGGTTGAAAATTCCATGTGACATCTCCCCAAATGAAGAAATATTCTAAAATATGCTGCCCATGAGCATTTGGGTGTTTTGGTTTGTTTGTTGTTTTTTTTTTTATTACACGAAGGTCACACAACACCTTTTCCTCCTGATCTTGGGCAGGAGAAAAAACTTCAAAACAGATGATCAACACAGTCGTCCCAGACATACAGGAGAGGTCTGCCTTAACTGCAGGCTGGTGAGGGGGAAGTGTACAAACCCTCCTGAGGTGCTTAAATCTCTTCTGCAGAATGAGTGAGAAAAACCTTCACAGAAAGGTTGCTGGCCTCACACAACAGGGCAGGAGCCAGACACCCTGCTCAAGCTACAGGACTTGAACAGCCTCTGACTCACCAGCAGAAGGAAGGCTTCAAACATGTTTAGACACAACTGCCTCCTCCCCTTGCAGGACCTCACTGCTCCCTGCTGCAGCATATTTGGCCCTTTTCTCCAGAGCAGCAAATGCCCCACACTGCCACCACTGTCTGAACATCAGGATCTCAGAGATCTGGCAAAACCCACAGTTTCCAGAGGGGTGCGAGTCTGACCTGCTCTTGTATTTGCAGCATGACCTAGAGTCAGAAAAATCATGTCCAAAAAAAAAAAAAGCAGACTACTAGACAAAAAGCAGGAACATGTGTACCATACACACTTCATGCTTTCTGAAGCCTTCAGTGTACCAACTGCACTGAGTGCACAGGGGCAAAAAAATAGTATTAAATAACCAAAGCACAGCAGACACTGTGTGACTGGATTTTGAGAGGCAGCAAACAGCACAGATGACACAAGGCACTGTGACATTAAGTGCCACCTAGGTGTGGTCCTTGCTGTGTGGTTCTCCGTGCAGAGACTTACCACTACTGGCTACATTAGAAAATGCCTCTGACACCCAGCTGAACTGATGCAGGTTCCTAATTCCTTTTACCTTCATGCCCTTTATGTTCCACACATGATGGCTGTGTCTGTGGAGCCTTGGCATCCACCAGCTCTCAGCTCGTGGTGGGAATAAACGACTTTGCCACTGCAGAGAAGAGATATTGTGCAGGAAAAAAAAGGAGCACGCACAATCTTATCATCAGTGCACTTTGACCAGGTCTGGCAGAGCAAAAGCTGTGCACAAGGCCACCGTGGAGCACAGCCAGGCATACCTGCTGTGCAGAGCCCCCCCGCACTGGCACGGCACCCTTCAGATCCCACTCGGGCACAGAGAGCTGGTCATCACCGGGAAAACAGGACGTGGCCCCATCTGCAAGGCTGCAGAACAGATGCCAGTAACTTCAGGCATGTGAGAACCCTGATCGGAAGAACTCGCCACCTGAGAAACCACCTCCAGTGGGGATTAAGCAGCTAATATCGCTACACATTGTAGTAACTGCTAACAAAAGATAACCTCAGAAAGATAATCTATCCCCCTTCTATTTTCTGGGAAATTCCAGTAAGCTGAGGTAGCACCGAGTAGCACACAAAGCAATTATTTCTTCCCAGATATGCAAAATGGATTAAAAAGCCACGTCATCCCTTTTCCTTATTACTCTCTACGGCTGGCAGTGGACACCCTAGGCTTTTTCTGCTCTCCTCCCCTCTCACCAGTCAGCAAAACCTTCCAAATGGACGTTTACCCACCTGTTTCACTTTCTCCTCCTTGGCAAATGTATTATTTTGCTGATTTTCTAGCTCCTCAACACCATAAATGGCTCTGAAATTGGCTTCTCTCTTGTGCACCTGCATCATCAATGTCGTCAGCAAGAGAGATGTGCACGGCTCGAGGAACATGTTTGTGTCAGAAAGCTGCTGCAGAGCCTTAGGGAGAGCAGGGACTGGATGCTGATGTACTGCTTGCAAGCATCTTAAAAGGGACTTCAGAAAAGCAGGGTATTTCTATCTTCAGATCGCTGGGCTTTGGGGCACTGAATTTTCCAGTTTCTCACAGGCAGATGCCCAATTTCAGAGCAGATTTGCATTTGAAACATACCCATCACTTTGTTCCATGTTTTTATATTGCATCTTATTGTGCCACATCAGCACAAACCCCCAAACCTCCTGCAACTCTTCAGCCTACCAAAATGCCACTGAATCTCTGCAATCTCCTTGTTTTCCTTCTCCTTTGTACAAGTGCTGCGTGATGTGCAAGACTCCATCGAGACTCGCAGTTTTCAGCTTTCTGGTCCCAAGACTCACATCCTCGCAGAGAACCAGAGATCACTGGGGTGCTCCCAGAGCCACTGCCCACCTCATGTTCAGAATCACCCACAACATCCCTGCTGTCCTTGATGGATCTTCCCTCTGGTCACACAGTATCCCATCTTAATCAGTATTCCCATCTCAAGTAAAACAGGAAAGAGCACCAGAGACCAGGCTACAGGGAATAGCTGCAATGCAATGGCTTCTGAATGAAGAGAGGAGAATGAAGGACATACTTCCTTTTGGATACCTTTTTCCCTAATTTTGAAACCATCAGTGTTTTAGGAAAGAAAGACAAGGAGCTGTGACACACAAGATGAACATGAGGCTTACAGCAAGAGCTAGAGCAGATGATACAGGCTGTGGCACTTGCAATATAGTGTTTTACAGTTTTTGGTGGATATTAGCAGCAGTTTTATAATCTCCTAATACATTATGCACTCCACATACTAATTGTATTGGAAGAAATACATATAAGGACAAAACTGTGCAAGAAATGAAAGAGAAATTTAGAACAACACCTAGATCCCCTTTGCTCCTTCAGGGTCATGGAGGTCTTCTGATGCCAAGAGTTCTCATAACATCCAGAATGCAGAATTGGGCCCCATGGCAGCAGCTTAACAAGGCACTTGGCATGTGTCATCTCCCAGAGTCAGGTTTTCACACCCAGTGCATCATGCAAGGAGGATAATTACACTCCTGGGAAAGACTACCAGTCTTGTCCTGTCTCCATAAAAGATCCCCTAAAAACAGATTTTTCTGCAGCTAGAAACCTGAACAACAGAACAAGTTTGGTGCAGCTCTATATTATGACAGCTATAGATGAGAAGTTGTAATTTGGTGAAATTCTTGGTCACCATGACCTCAAAATCCTGAACTGCAAAGAATTAGTCATAAGGTCAGCCCTGGAATAATGCGGAGGAGCAATTCACCAGCACAAAACCCAAGGATCCCTCTTGGCCAGCAGCTCAGCATTCCTGAGAAACAACATACTCCAGCAATTGTATCTGCTCCTCTTCAGAGCAGAGACCTAAGCACACAATAACAAGCTGACCTGTTTATTCAGCTGTTTTTGACACCCCTCTATCTTCAGACCTAATATTAGTTTGAATAGGATAGCATCCAAGTCTAGAGGGGAAAATTTAGAGCTGGTCCTGACTTAGCTAAAGCAAGATAGAAAATAACTATCTAGTTTCTACTCAAATTTCACCACTAGGCCATTAATTGGCTTGAGTTCTGCCTCCTTAAAAAAGGCCGTTTTGGCAATGCAGGAGGCAGCTACGGGTGCACAGAGCACGTATGCCTACGGCGGGATGAGGGCAGGGCAGCTCAGAGCAGCAGCTCAGATCCAGGCTGCCATCCCAGCGTGTTGCTGAGAGCCTCCTTGGGTTGGACAAAGTGCTGTGCTGACATGGATATGCAGCTCCCAGATTTGAAGTGATTCATGTGAAGCCAACACAGAGCACAGACCGTGCTCAGCTGCCACTGCTGCACATGTACCTCATGGGAGGAACCTGCTCCAGGGGCCCCCCAGAAAGAGTGAGGTATTTTCCCAGTGCAAAGGCAGCGAAAGCTTAAAAAAAATCTAACCACTCCACGTGTTCCAGTTCTTAAAACACTATCAGTGTTTCATAAAATGAATAGAAGAAAAAACTTTCTGTCAATATCTTGTCTGTTTTTCATCTATTCATTTCCACCTCCCAAGTGAGATCTGTGCCTTTCTGCTGTGGCAGCACAGCTACCTCTAGCAAAATGAGATCCCAGAAACAGAAAACAAGGCCAAGAATTTTCAAGTGACTTCTGGTAACAGATGGCCTGAGACTGTCAAACTTGTGCTGGAAAATGAGAGAGGCAACAGACTTCATGTGCTCATGAAAATGTCTCAAGCCAAAAAGAAAGTAAAAAAAAAAAAGACAAAAAAGACACCCCCCAACTTAACTGCAAAAAAATAAATGTTATAGAAATAAAAGGCTGTAAGATTTCCATTATGCTGCTTTTGAATTTGCAACGAGGTTGTTCAGATTACAGACAGGGTGTTTTTTTCAATCACCAGACGAACAGCAGGCACACACGGCTGCATTTCATGTTACCTTTCATAGAGAAAAGAATAACAAACTATGCCAGCAAACATCAACTTCACCAAGAGAAGAGTCATCAAAAACTGAAAAACAATCTCACTGTGTTCACCAGAAAGCTCAGTACCAGTCTCACTTCTTGGCAACACAGATCCATTTACACACCCGTTGGATCCCACATCTGTTCGCTACAAAGTCTGGCCTAAAACAGCATCATGATGCAGAGGAAAGGCAGGATATCCTAAAAACCTGTTTGTGGTCCCCCATAACTGGTACCTAAGCATTTCAGAGGAAGAGTACAACCACCAGCCAAAAACTTGTGTGCTGCCTTTTACCTGTCCACGCAATAAACCTGCTCATCCAAAACTAGCGTGCCATCGAAGCCCGCAATGCTTCCAGAGCCCTGAGGCTTTGAAAGGCAGAACTTAATTCCACAGCTTTGGTTCCCATCATTGTATTACTGACTTGCACATAGATACAAAAGGAAAAATTTTTTAAAAAAACATTTTTGGCCTAATTGTATGATTATTGTTTTACCTCAAAGTGACAGAAAATGAGAACTTCTGTGTTCTGTGAAAATACCTCAGTGTTTCAGCTAAAGAAAGCTAAGAAACAGCCAAGACTGTTACAGTTTTGTGTGCTGGGTAACCACCAAGGAGAGGTCTGAAGTCCAGAACTACCACTCCAAAGAACTGCTCAGCTCTTCAAATAGTATTTTCACTATGCACTAGAGCACAGGGCTATTGAATTGTCACAGAGTACCAAAACTCCCTCTCTCAGATCATAAATTAGGTCACCAAACACACTGGCCCTTTTAACTATATCCAATGTGATTTTTTTCCAGATCTCACAGTTTTAAGGCATGATTTACCCAGATTTAAGGCTGTTAACTTCCTTAATGTCATCATTTAAATTCTATATAACCCCCACTCCTGTATCAGCACTATTTTTAATCATTACCATGGTGACAAAGCCGTAAAGGTGCTTTACACAAGGAAGGCTTTACCACACTTTTGAGAACAGTTGCTCTTACCTTAATATTTTGCAGCTTTAAATTTCAAAGAAGAGTAACTCACTCTGAACATTCACCATTAAATATAAAAACTGATACTCCCCCCTGGCTATTGCATAAAAAATATTCAATACTAATGAACAAGAAATTCATAACCTGGTCACAGCAAAGACCACAGAGCATATCATCATTCAGGTCAAGTACAATTTTATTTGACAGTCAATTCCTTTGCAATTAATGGGGCTGCTTGTGCATGGAAGTATCTGTTTCCTGAAGACACAGATAGAACAATCCCTATGAGAACCACGGAAGTATTAATCCAAAATTAAAGTTTTTGAACGAAGGCCAACATGGCTTGTTTTAGTATTCAATGCAAAATGTTTGCAAATCCCAAATGACAACATTGTTCCAGTTTCCTAATTCATGGGATTCAAAACATGGAGTCTGGGTTGAAAATGAATTTTAAAACAAAAGGTAATGTGACTGTTGACTGTGAGTCAGGGGCGAGCACGTATGCCAGGCTGCACGAGCACAGACAGCAGGATGGGGAGGGGGCTGCTCCCCTCAGCTCAGCACTGCTGAGTTCATGTGCCTGTGCTGTGCCTGGTTTGGGGCTTCACAGGCTCTCAGCAACCTCCTACCACCTCAAAGTAAACCCTGCATTGTGTCAGGGCAAGCGTGGTGTGGGTGGGGAGAGGACCAGATGAAGGACCAAAGGTCCCTTCCAACCTAAACAATCCTACAATTAACACATTTGCACCGTCCCTGCTGAGAGATGTGCAAACTCCCTAACCAAGCAGCAGTACTCATTAGGGGACACACAGGCACTGGTTAAAAGCATCAGTGGGAAAGCCAAGGTACAGGCAAGCCTTTCTAGAAGATCCAGGTCAGAGGCACACAGAGCTCAGATTGAGTCACGCTTCATGCTTTCCTGCAGACCTGGGTCTGTTCTTTCTGTATTGTGTCAATTCAGGACATTCCCCCAAAGGCTGTCAACTGACATGTTTCACTGCTGCATCACCCAGCTGACCAGAAAACATGAGCAACTCACCCCACAATGAGGGCAGTGTTCAGGGCTTACTATCAAGCATGATAAAAAATGCAACATGCCCTACATGACCTTAGGTGAATGCCCACTAACAAATATAAATCTATACCTGTACTCTGCACCACAAGAGAAGACCTAAGGATCCCTGGGAAAAAACCTCACTGAGGTCTTTCTGACTCAACTGCAACATGGTACTAAATTAGTCAAGTGTATCTTTTCATGAATAATGCTTTCAGCATGAGGTGTACTGGGGCTACACGTTTTCTACAGAGGATGGTACCTCTCAGTGCTCAGCACCACAAATGCACAGAAAGCCTTTAGCCCAAAGAGAGCAACACATAAACAAGCAACAAAGTAGATAGATGCTGGCTGGGAAAATACCAAGGGTGCATATTTGCTTATTTGTGTGCCTCCCAAAATTACGAGTCCCAGTATCCCTCAAAGGCAAGTTCAGCTGTATCCATCCCCTACAGAAGTGGTTGGTTACCACTGTATCTGCCCTGGATCCAGAGAGGGCAATGAACTGCGTGTGTTATTCTCTTTCGCAGATCCACAGAAAGTGCTGTTATCTTTATTAATACACTGTTATGACTTATCAGCTTCCACATACCAAAGATTATGTATCATCGTTTCAATCCAACCTCCTTGGTTGAAATGAACTTTCCTTACACAATGGATTAATGATTTATGTTTGAGGAGCTCGAGAGTTGTTAACATGTTCTGTTTATTCTCTGGACAAAGATAGTATGGCTTAGCTACAGTCCAAAGGAAATCAGGATTTCTAAAAATAGGCTGAGGTAGCCAATAATCCTTTAGGAGTTGTGATACTCACTGACATACAGATTAAATGAGGAATTATGAGTAACCCTTAGTGAGAGGGTTTGGAATGGAAAACCCAAAGAGACGATGACGACATAAGGAACACTCACTGTGTCCCTACAGCCCTGCTGACTTCAAATGAGCACAGTATTCAAGGAAAAAGACACAACTAAAAAGCTGTGTAAGCATCTTGACAGCTAGTTAGCTGGATGACACATAAAACCTCTTGGAACTGGAGCTAAAACACGGAAAATTACGTGTTTGGTTCTCTTATTTCTGTTAATCTGTACCGTCTCTTTCATTATTCTCTGGGTCTCAGGAAGAAATTATTCTTGATTTTTATTTCCATGTTTGTCTCTAGAACAAAAATAATTTCCAGGGTGCCAGCTGGCAGATTGAATTCCCACGGCATGTTAAACCTTAAAACTGCACCACATCAAAGCTCTCTCACAGACCTTAGCACCTTCCTACAAAACCAAAGTATGTGCCTGAACCTAAAGAACTTCCCCAAATATTTGGAACACAGCTATTCAGTGTTCTTACCATCTCCAATGTAGCTCAGAGTATATGGAGCATCTGACTCCCAAGGCTTCAAGCACAGGAAAAAGAATCGGAAGGACACTGAAGGACACAGAAGATGAATCTGCTCCCACAGTTGTAATTTAAGAGGGGGCAATCCCCACTGCTGGAAATTCTCAGAATATCAGTTTGCCCTCTGTACAATGGATTCCTCCAGCCTTGTTTGGGCAGGGCAGGGAAAGTGAAGGTCTCCTGCTCCACTTAAATCTAGTGCCAAGTACACTGAGGCTCTGGGTTCAGCTGGGCTCCCTAAACGCTCCCACCACACAAGCACAAACAATAGCAAGATCATCTCTGTTGAATGTTTTCCCCTGAACAACTGTTACAACTATCTACACCGGTTTGTATCTGTGCTCTACATCCCACAGAAATGTTTTGACCTATTATTTGTAAGACCACTGGACAAATATATCATTCATCAGCACAACCACCCAATTATAATACAGCTGCGGCGATCTCTCTGCCAGCTGGTGCTTTGTGTAAATTCCCCATTCCAGAAGAATAGGTTTCCTGTTTTTTGAGGGTTCCCTCACTACCTGCTTAATCATCAAACCATACAAATTACTGAGTGAGACGAACCTTGGCACCTGACTCTTAAAGTCATAGGCAACAGTGCCAGTAAAGTGACAAACTTCACTAAGGCAGACACACAACTGCACTCCCCCACTCCCCTTCTACACGGACAGCTTGTCCCGCTTCCTCACCCTGCTGGGATCTCACTTAAACCTGCCAAAAAGCAGAAAGTTACCAGGTGCTCTTCCTCTGAACTATTAAGCAACAAAAACCACCTAAATTACCTCCATTTTAGCAAAGAGGAATTTCTTAGTGCCAAGTACCTGGGCAGTGACTAAACCCTGTCACTGTTCTTATGGGAACACACTATTTGCTATTCTTGGTAAAGGGAAGGGCTTTCAAATCAAGATAATGTTTCACTTGTTTTTCAGAAACAAATTTAATGGGGGTGGGGAGGGAAGCAGGGAAGCAAAAATAAATTCTACTTTGCACCAAGTTAAATTACTCAGAGTTTCCCAAAATGAGAGGCTTGGGTCAGGAGCACTGGAAAGTTTAAGAAATACTCCTTTAAAAACAACTCCCACAGAGCAAAGCTCCCTCTCCATGACTGAAAGGCATGTAAGCAAGCCAGGTCACTCTGTCTAGCCTGGCTAGCTTGCTTTATTTCTTTTTCGTTCTTTCTTCTTTTTTTTTTTTTTTAAAGTATTTTTTTGGTGGGGTGAATGGTAGGGCCATGTTGCACCTTTGCCACATCTTACTTGTTTTTTTTTTTCCAGAGTTGCACCTCCAACCCCCATTCTCCCCTCACTGCAGGAACAAAGTGGGCATGATCCACCAGCACATTGGTACCATAACCATCCCGGCTGGGGCGAGGTATAAAAAGAAATTCCATCATAATTTCTATCCATGCTTTCTCAGATCATCTCTTTCTCTGACAAAGCAAGAGAGAAAATAATGGCCACATGGAGATACTGCCTCTATATGCTTTAAGTGCTTTGTTATCCTCAGGAGTTGCAAGAAAAAAAAACAAGGCTGGCTGGGCATTGTGTTAATGATACTGTCAAGAGGCCAAAACAAAGTGCTACACCACAACCCAGCCTTCTGCTATCAGCACTACTGTCCCACTCTCATTTGGGCAATCAGGGTAACAGGCTGGAGAATATGCCAGAGGTCTGGAAAAGGAGATCTCAACACTTGGCTTTTGCTGATAAGAACCTGGAACCGCTCAGAATACGATTGTGCCAGGTGCTGATGGCTACACAAAGCACACCAACACTGTAGTTTTGCCACACAACTATTTTGCAACTATCAAATACACCTCCAACAAAACCAGTTTGGTGGGAGGGACTTCCGTATATTTTTCCATGTGGTTGCTGTCAGCAGGCTGAAATCTTGATAAGCTGCACAGCCAACTTGGCTGACTTCACTGAAACCCTGCTGAAGACATGTCCTGAGCTGAAAAGCTACTGCTTGTGTTTCCCACTGCAAGGCAAGGGAGGACAACCATATTCAGCATCTGGCCAAAACTCATTTCCAACTGCATCAAAGATCCATACAGATTCCATCCAAAGGTCAGCAGCTACGGTTTTCGATGAGGAATGTGCTGCTTCTGAGAGACAATGTTGTCACTGTGATCCACTTTCCCTACTCAGGGCAATCAGTCCATTGTTCCCACCGAAAATGAGAAAGGGCTCGAGGTCTCTGAAATGGAAACTGCCTTTAATTCCAAATCATCCTAAAGCATAAACATAGACTGATGCATTACAGATTGATGCTACACGCACTTTTAGAGTAGACAACTCTAAAAGACACTCTCTCTCCCTAGCTTCTCAGGAAAACAAAAAACAAACAAACAAAAAACCTCAAAATATCCCAAGAGTCCAGAGGATATGATGAGGTGTACTCATTGTAGCATATTACACTTCACAGTACAAAACTAAAACCATCCAATCTCTATTCTGTTTAAATGTGAATTTACTGCCTATCTACTTTTCGAAGTCAGTCACACGTTGCTAAAGCTGGGCTGTGTAACAAGTTCATTTGTCCACTTCAGTCAAGATATAGACAAGTTAAAACTGCAGACATGTTCTGATTTAGGATTTCTTCAAGAAAAGATTTTACCTGTTCAAGGCTTTTACAAGGCACAAACAGAGAATTCTGAAAAGTACTCTTGGAGGCAGAGAAGGAAGTGCAGAACTTACCTTCCACTGCAAAGAATGGAACCACTGATCCCTCAGGTAACTGTTTGCAGCCTGCAATAAAGAAAAGTTACAGACAAAATCATTAGTTTCTACCAGTGTTTCAGGTCTCTCAGGCACTTTATATTATAACCAGTTTATTTTCACAGAAAGCAGTGACACAAAGACCTTGCTACATTATAAAATACCAGACCAAAACCTTACAGAATATTAACCTCCTATAAAATGGTGTCCAACCCAAAGACTGTGAAAAATCCTCCCTGATTTTAATCAGGTCTGGGTCAGATCTTTCATGTCTGTAGGGCATTTGCCGCTGCCATTAATCACTAGAAGCAGAGTAGGAAGATGGGCTGACATTTTACCAGGAGGGGTGGGTTTTTTCCATACTCTGGTTTCTTTTCTTGTCCTGCTCCTCAGCTGGCCCCAGAGCAATTCAAATAATGTCTTAGCTCTTTCAGTGATATTAAAACAGTGAAAAGCACAGCACACACAGACGTGCACATACACGCACAGACTGCTTGCAGCAACGGCAGAGATGTTGCAATAATCACTCCCAGCCATCACCCATTTTTGTCTGTATTAAGCACAGCTGCCAGAAATTCCCAGTGTGAAGCCAGGTCGTAGCCAATGAAGGAACAGTTCAACACTCCCAAAGGTCAAAAGGCTTGGTATCAAAAAATATAAAAGCATGTACAGTGACGTAAATATGCATGCCTTAACAAGGTGACATAAGTCTGAAATATTTGAGTGGGTAGAGATGCCCTTTGGCTTTTCCAGCTCCACCTCAACGCTGCCAACGGGCAATTTTTACTCACGATTCAAAATGTTTTACAAAAACAGTGAAAATTACAGGATAGCCTATAAAACCATGTTTAAAAAAAAAAAAAAAAATTGAGGTTCTCTGCCAGGCAAAAAGCATGTACTTCTTGCAAATTACAGCATCACTTAACAAGTTTCACTCCCCAACACCTTTTCAGGTAAGTATTCAAAATCCACACCACAAAATGTATTTCATCTCCCAACACTGGTGCAGTTCACTGATAATGGCAGGAATACCAGAAGTAAAACACTGCATGGTTACCAAAAACGTGTTTAATCTCAAGGTCAGCTACTGATGGCTTGGTGACATAAATTTGGACTGATTATTCTTGAATTAAATGGAGTAATATCCTTTTATATATGTATTACATATTATTTATTTATATTTCAATGAGAATCAATTGCTCCTCCACTAGATGTCGAGGCAATAAAGCACGGATAAATATTTTATAAATAAGCCTGGCTGACCACAGAATTTATCAAAAACTTTCCATTTCAAGAAGAATGCTGACATATCAGAATATGAAATTGCCACAAATGGAAACAAAAAACCTTCATTTTCTATCTTCTTTTCTTTGCATGCAATGAAAAATTATAAAAAGTGGAGATTTTCAGGATATTTTGGTCAGCCAATATTTAATGATTTTCTTTCAGTTATTTACACAGTATTTCATGTATATGTGTGCATTATAACACAAGACAGATTTTTACCTATATGTTACAGAATTAAATTTCAATTCAATATACTTTATACTATATTTAATTCAACAAAAAGGTCAAAAATAATTTGCCACCAAAAGGCAGAAGAATATTTTTAACATAACTAAAAAGACCTTAAGTAAATATACTTAGATATTTCTTACCTTTGCCCAGATAGAATGCCCTAAAACCTCACTAGACCTCTTTGAAAAATTTAATTTCAAACTGAACCTTTTTTTCTAGGTTTTTTTTGAGTTTTGGTTTTTTTTTTTTAAAGAAGAAAACTTGTTCATGCAGGAGAACAAAAAACCTCCTTTCCAAATGCTAGCCTCAATGCCCCTTAATAAGTAAAACAAAGTTTTTGTAGGTTTGATGTATACTAAGCAATTGTACCAATAATATTGCAAGGTACACATCCACTACATCCTTAAAAAATTAGGAAGACTGAGTTTATAGGAGCTATGCAAACTAAGATACTGTTATTTAAATCAGTAAAATCAAAAGGAAAATTAAGTACTTCATTCTAAGAGGCAAAATGTCAACCTGATTCAGTCCCTGGTCTGACACTGAAGCTGAAAGTAAGAGCCGATGTTGAAGCCCTAAATTGAGATCTGGTAATTATTCTCCTGCTTTAATGATGTCAGTAGTACAGACCGTAAGACCACTGCAAATAATTAGAGAATACTATGTGTAGACAGATTGTGCAAGTGACTGGAGCCCTAAGTATTAGTGAGGACAACAGCATCATGCAGAGGAGGAGACACAAGTGGACCACAAATACTGGAGGAGAAAAGAAATGCAGAATGGTGCAAGACACGAAACCAAAACTGGCAAAGGAAAGACTTGTGTAACTCTATGGCAACAACATAAAGAGCATTTTAAAAGTAAAATTAACAAAGTGACTGGGTTCCAAGTGTGGGACCAAGCACTGTCTACAGGTAGAGTTAAGTTATTGTAGAGAAGGGATCAAGCAAACTGGCATCTGGGTCTGGGTTAGGAGTCAGAACCACTCTAAACACTCAGAGCTCAGGCTGTTATTCAAGACCACTCCCAAGGAAAATCAAGACAAAGAAGACAAAGTGAACAGAACATAGAAAAACAAACCTTTAGGGAATCCCCACACTTCTGCTCATGATCAGGACTCAGTGCTAAGAGAAGCTTGGGAGGTCAATGGCCATTTCACCAGCGCTCATTGCACGGTGTTTGGCACAAACTGAACGCTTTACCCCCACCATCCTTGTCCTGAGGGAGCTGTCTGACACCAGCATTCCCCATCTCTCCCAGGCAGCAGGGACTAATCTTCCCAGTGCACCCTTCTGGCCACCTGACTCCAGCAAAACCACAGCAATATGCAGGAAATGCTGGATCTTTCACAAAGGAAAACAAGGATCTCACTCTTGCACAGCATCCCTTGGTCCTCCCTCCTCATTCTCTCAGGCTTACACTGAGAAGGGACTACGGGGAACATTTCTTTCTTACTGCAGGAACAGTGAGTTCACAGCATGCCAGGATGGCGGAAGAGCCACCTAGCTCTTGTGGGTGCTCAGCTGCCCAGCCAGCTCTGCAGGCACTGACTTACTCGAGCACCCGGGTTATTGTGGGTAACATTTCTGAAGTTCAAGCAACAAGCACCGAAGTGTAAAGCAGTGGAGGGAACCACAATTCATTTATGGGGCTGTACATAGACATTTACAGTTTTACCAGAACCCAGCCTTTCTGCACCACTTCTTGGGAACTGACACCTACAGTTTTTACTCCAGCTAAAGGCATCGTTTACTACATTTGATCAGCTCTAGGGTACAATAAAAAGGAGAAAATGAGACAGAAAAGACTTAAAACCAGGCTTTCACTGGGCATTCTGACTGCACAGGGAAAGTTTTTGTTACTCATTTATTATTCCAATGAGGAAGGAGACTATCTACTTTAAGAACATCTACTGTTGGCAATATTTTTTTTAAGATTAACTGATCCTGGATCTGTGTTCTGGAGGATTTTATATTCTCATTTTTGGGGTGTAAAGGTTCAATCAGAGAGGAAAAGCCACTTGGGATCAGGTGTACTACAAACTTTACTCACAGGATTAAATTCACCTGCTTTAAAAAGACTGCTCACAGGAGAAAAACTGCAAGAGATTAAATGCCTGCATATGCAAAGCTTTGGTCAACATGAGTAAGTTTACACCTCTGCTGACAAGGAAGTATTTGCTCTGCACCCCAACTACTTAATTTCTTAGTCAATGAGTAGGAATACAAGTTTATTATTAAAAAGCAGTGAATGTTTTAAAGGCACATTTTTCTTTTTGCTCACAAAACTAAGAAACTGAACACCTGCTTCACACCAGCGTTACAGCCCCTGCAATAATTTGTACCCAGGCAAGGAGGAGACTGAATGGGAACCAGAGTGTTACTGAGAAACAGAACACCTGAAACTATGCAAGAAACTGAGCGCTCTAAAAAATAAGGTGAAGACCTTTGCCATTCCTTTAACAGTAAATTACCACCACGGCATCGCTTGCTACTGGCGTGTGTGCTATTCAGAAGAATACAAGAACAGGCTTGTCCATGTAGCAAACTGTTCCCAAGTTTTTCCTTGCAACAGCATCCTTCACACATATGCTGCTAGGGGATTTTGCCAGGTGAAAAGATGTGGCAACGAGTGGGATTTGATGACCCAGATCCTGGATTTGATTCTTCATGAGTTTATTCTGTGATTCTCTCTCTCCCTCGCTTGCTTTCTGGTCAGCAGGATGGGGGTTTTGTTGTGCTGTTTTTCCAGCTGATATACATTACAGGGACTCATAAAACAGCACAGGCTTCTCTGCCCCCATTCATTATCAGCCACAGGAACAGTAGAGCGTCCCAGGGCTGCGGGAAGCCAAGCCCCATGGCACACACACAGCTGTACAAAACCTTCACACTGCTGATGCAAATCCCAGCACTGCACCTCCAGGACTTGGGCAGACCCGCAAGGGAAACCCGCCACTCTTCTGGCTTAACCCAGGGTACAGACAGAGCGGCTGGGAATTGCTAGAAATGCCACTTTCCTCCTTAAAATACTCCCCGCCTCTGCTGGATTGCGGTCCTTGCATGACCTCTCCACACTGGCAGCACTGGCTGGACTTTGCACTTAAAACAAAAGCCAGGTTCTCCAAGGAGACTAAAATAAAGTGTTACTAAAAACCCAGTGGAAACACTTACCGTGGGGACTCCCTGGCACAAACAGCATGTTCAAGCACCGAGCTGAACGTGTGACTGTTGTGCTTGTCAAGGCTTCCTGCTCTGTTTGTTTTTCCTTCTGACTACACTCGATTGCCAAGAAATGAACAAAACAACACCAGCGATAGGGATGGAAGTAGTGGCTTTAAGGCTAAAAGAAAGGACACCACAGGAAAGCAAGGCAGTATTGTCATCACTGAAATGCCAAAGCCTTTTTCCTGGGACTCGTCCTATATTTGGTGCGCAGCAGCTCATGAAATTATACTCTAAGTTTTTTTCCAACCTCTTTCAAAAGGTTCTTCCAGTTATTTCACTATCGAGGGTAGCATCCTCCTCATAATCATCCACACAATACCATAATCATACCTTGTGCTTTACAAAGGGAAAGCAGAAGAGCAGAAGTCTAACCCAGCTCAAGGAGGCCCAGCTATTTCTGATACTAAAGAGCTCACACTTCATCAAAAGTTAAATTTAGCTCCCATTTCCTGGCCTGAAGAGCTTGTGGCCTGAGGCAGCTTCAGCAACACCTTCTTTCACACCTGCTATCCCAACTGATGGGAAGAAAAAAACCCTGAGATTTTGATTGCTGCTCATGGAAAGGACCAGGGATCACATCATTTGGCAGGGGGAAAGAAAACACGAGCCCTCAGCATGTCTAGAAAACTGACAGTCCATGATCCCCAGAAACCTGACTGTCCGTGACTCCCACATGGGACAATGGGAATCCTCAAATGCCAGGCAGTGAAATGCTCAGACAGTTGTGCTTATTCAACAAACACTGAGTGGGAAGAACTCCACACATGAAAATGACTTTTAAATGTGAACCCAGCCCTGATTAAGCTGTCCGCTGCCTGAGAACCTGGTATTCCTCTGAAACCCAGGTAGACACATCCTGTTACTGTGATCCGATTTCCTAAGAGGAGCTGCATCACCTCCGGCGCTGCCTGTCAGATTTCATGTGTTAAAATAGGCTGGGATGGGTCAGTATTGCCATGGGAGGGCTTCGGGATGATGTAAGGAAAGGTAATGGCACTCTTCCCTCTCTGACTCATTACTGTGCACTAATAAGCCAGAAATAGACCCTGGTGACAGCAGACAGAGGGGATGAAAACTTGAACATGGACTGGGGCTCTCCTGTGGCATTTCACACAGAATTGTTTAGGTTAGAAAATACCTCTAAGATCAAATCCAACGTCTAACCCAGCACTGCCAAGCTCATCACTAAGCCATGTCCCCAGGTGCCACATCTGCATCTTTTAAACACCTCCAGGGATGGTGACTCAATCACCTCCCTGATCAGCCCGTGCCCTGAGAAGACTTTTCGTGAAGAATTTTTTCCTAATAGCCAATCTAAACCTCCACAGCCTTTCACTCAGTCACTAAGAAGGTCACCTTGTCACAGGAGCAGGACCAGCCTTTCATAAATCCATTCTGCCTTCAGTGAAGAAGAAATTGGAATCTACAATTTTTCTTAAAAATGAAAAACTGGGAAAGCCTGTGAGTAAAAAGTACTGAACTGCTTCATTTTATGTCAAGTCATGTCAATAATATCCCATGGTATTAAAGAATTTACCACGCAGCATGTGCAAAAACATGGCTCAAAAAATAAAATTTATATCAATCAGAAATATTAAATAAATTGGGGGGTAGTCAAAACAGTTCATTTAAACATTTTTACATTTATATATATATATACACACTTCATTTAAAGGCTTTGGGAAAAAATAAAAATACAGATTTCACCAGAAGTGCACTTTAGAAGAAACAGTACTGGGAACATGTTTTGGACTAGTTTGACTTGTTCCACTATCATACGCTTCCTGATACTAGAGCTGGACATTACATCAGAGCATGCTGCTGCTGAGATTAGCAGGACTGAATGATTTCATAAAAAACTGGAACTCACAATTTCCCAGAGATGCACTGAAATCTTTTGGAAATCTGGAAATAACTGAACTATGCAAGGGTTACTTTCTCAGCTCCTCAGTGAAAGTGTCTTTTGGATACCTTTACTCTTTGTTACATATACTAGAGAATTTCTGCTGAACTCAACTACTTCATAAATACAGCTTTTTCAACTTGATTTCTTCAGCAGACTAAACATAACTTTGAGAACTGTTTTGGATTTGTGAATACACATTACAACTGTATAAAGGAAATCTAATTTTATACTGCCTCCAATCTGACCACATCTGATGAATCAAGATACTACCAAAGACCAAGTCATATTAAAAACATTTTTTAAAGTCTGTATTTTGAATTATGTTGAAATTCCCATAGTTATAATGTAATCTGAT
Source organism: Oreocharis arfaki (assembly GCA_013398015.1). Classification (NCBI taxonomy): domain Eukaryota; kingdom Metazoa; phylum Chordata; class Aves; order Passeriformes; family Paramythiidae; genus Oreocharis; species Oreocharis arfaki. Next base: position 148,232 of record VZRR01009042.1, on the reverse strand, counting down.
CCAAAGTGCTCAGCCAGGCACTAATAAACAGAGCAGAAGTCCAGCTCACTCCACTTCATTATGAGTTCCTATAAGGTTACATAAAGACACCAATCTTTTTGAAGAAAATAGCAAAGTATCCATGTTAAGATGTTGCTTTTTCACAAACTTAATTATTTATGTGTTTGGTTTGATGGTTTTTTCTTTTTCCTTTTTTTAAGAGACAAACGTCAGGCTGCTCCAGATTACAGCCTGGCTACCCTATCAATTTCCTTTCCCCTCAGCAGGAAGCTGTGGGTTCAAGCTTTATCTTGTTACCCATTAAGCAGACCCAAAAAGGCAGCTGCCATAAACTACAGAATAAAGGCTTGGAAACAGAATTTGGAAAGGCAGGTGTAACTATTCTATCTGTTGAAACAGATATAAACATAAATGCTACCACCACTAGGGAAAATTACGGAAAAAGCAGAATCAAAACTATCACAAGAAAATCATCCAACTTCAGGAATTTGGACAACTTTCTGTCTAATTAATTCCATTAATGCATTAGGCAAGGAAGATTTCAACAATAACAAGGAGCCTAATCTAGCTGTTGGGAAATCATGGCTTGTCTTCCTGCCTTCCCCTTACAGTCCTACCTGGATGAAATACATATACACAATAGTCATGGCTGTAAAATCAACTGAAAAAGTAAAATCCCAAAGGGTAACACATAAACTATCTTTGAAACAGCATTGAGAAAGATGAGAGAGAACCATGCAAGAGTTAAGTTGAAGCCAATTCAGTATTTTTAAGTTACGACCTTTCAAAGTTCTTTGGGGGTCGTGCAGCCGGGTTTTCAGTTGCTTTTCCTACTTATTCCAAAGTATTTCCAAAGCTCAGTGCTGTGGAGTGCTTTTCTGTCATTAAAACCTGCAATGACCTAAGGGGGCCTGTAAAACCTCACAAGTGGATGAAGAAACCTGGAATAATGTAAACACAGTGTCTTCCGTTTGAAAACAACGCTTAGAGAACCAGTATAGATTTCCATACAAATACACTGAAATTTTTCAGTGACAATTGAGTATCTTTCAAAAATAGGTATCTGTCAGTTCCAGTGCAAGTTCTGGGTTTCCTATATGAATTGAAAGATGAAATTTTTAACTTTTTTCATGCTGGAATAGGACTTTATGTAAAAATACAATCATTCCAGGCCCGTATCAATGCGCCTTTACACAGAGCACTACTTTGCTGCACAAAATCAGCAAGAAGGTTTAATCACCATGGCCCCAAATTTCCATTCTGACTGTTAAACACCGTGAAGAGTTTCAGAGCTATCACCCTGAAAAATTTTCTGGTGGTTAGATAATTTGACAGTACCAACTTCTCTGCCTTTTCTAAATCCATCTAATTAAGATTTCATGCACAGGAAACAGAAAGAAGTTGATCCACAGTAAGAGAGAAAGAAAGTTGTACTTCTATGTTTACTGTACCTGCAGTAGGACAGTACCCCCCGGGATTGTGAGCTGTAAACAGTACTTAGGGGCATTCTCCCAGGAGAGCAGTTGAACATCTTCAATAGCACTGTAGGAAATGGAGTTTTCCATGTACCCAGTTGGCTGCAAGAAAACAAAAGAGAAAGGAAAAAAATGTTTACTTAGCTATCAGAAGTTTCCCAATTTCAAAGTAAGAACAGCACTATCAGAATTATTTTTGGTATTGAAAAAACCTGCAGAATCTAATTGGAAAGCAAAATTTCTACCCAGGTCATTCAACAGAAAGAACCATCCACACACCTTCCTCCAACTCCTTCAAGTGTTAAGATCACTCACACAAAACCAGACCAAACCAAGGTGCCTGAAACACACAAATGTCAAACTGTCCTGGACCCAAAAACCAATGGAACCTAATTCCATGTTGAATTGAGCTTGGTTTGGCCAAGAACACGCTCTCAAACCATGAGGAAGCATCTCAACCACAGAGACAGAACAACACTGTCCTATAGCAAGGTTTGCTTTATTCCACACATCCTTGTTCTTCTCCTCAGCTGCAATTCTGATCAACTACATCATCAACATCCAGACTCCTTCATTTGACAGTGGTTCTTGGGGCTCCAGAGATACAGCCCTCAAGTTTCAGACTCAAGCAAAAGCAAAGCAACCAACGTACTCATCTTGGCCTATAGTTATGCACTGTTTTCCTGTTGAGAGTGCTCATCTCCAGTTTAAAATGAAAGTCACAATTAAAACATAAATAGGTAACTGCATTTTGCAATAAAATGTACAACATAAACTGATATTTGCAGGAAAACAAACTTAAACATGAAACTCCTTGCTAGTATCCCTGTAATTCTTAGGCATTACAGAAGTACAATTATCTCCGAGATAAGCTGAAACATAAATGTATCTATGCAAGCACACATGAAATTATGTCCTGAACTATGTAAAGACACAGTGCTACAGCTGTGTATCTATTGAGTATGTGTACATACACTGTACTTTATGCAAGTAATTTTTAAAGTAATTGAGTATTTAACAGAGGTCCTCAAAGACATCATTTACTTTGCTGTGCTACAGCTTAAGTGAACTGATCAGTATTGCTGTGGCAGAGAAACTATTTTCATACAAAAATAATTAATCCCACCTCATGGATAAACCACAGACTTGACCATGCCTTTCAAGAGAATAGAGCTCATTACATTTATGAATTATTTTCTCACTATTACTGATTTACATATAACTTCAACTTCTCAAACTTACTCCCACTGTGCCCAATACATAGGTTATTTTTAACTGACAATTTTGAAATAACGAAGGCAAGGGAGAAACCACATCTATTTCAGGGTCAAACAGGGCCAACTCCTAAAATCACAACACAGGATTCCTGGGGGCGAGTGTGAAATAAGCAAATTGCATTTGGAACGTCTCTACTTCTAACTGGTACAACTTTCTTCCATAAGTTAAGTAGGTGGTGCATCTGGAAACCTCACTTTGGAGTTATACACTCCATACATGTTTCTAAGCCCATAAACGTCATCCGCCAAAAATGCAGTGACAGCCCTGTCATCCACCTTTGCTGCTACGAGAATTCAGCTGTCTTTTCAGCAAGAAAAACCCAGCGAGCTGCGGAACTCAACCTCAATATCTTTTTCCCTGACGGTTGTTGTGGCAGCACTCATTTTGCACCAGCCCTGGGTGAAAACGATTTTCACTGTCTCTTTAACGAAAACCTTGTTATGCAGGAAGTATGATAAAACTTCTGCTTATTCATTTACCCACAATATTGTTCTACACTAGTGACTGGAATCCCGGTGGCTTAATGCTGATACTGTACGTCATGCGTTGCCTACTGGAGAGTAATTATCTCGTTCTCACAGGAAGCCAAAGGCCCAGGATCCTTTGGTAATCAGCATTACAACACTCAGGGAAAAATATCAAAACAGCCAACATAAAATCTAGTATGCTCAGGGGGCAAAGTTATCAAAAACATGCTCTGAAAGACCGGAGAAGGGAGAAATCCAGAATCAGTTAATGCAAATATAAAATGAAATGAATCAAAGCAATTTAAATTTCTTTTTTAAGAAGGTGCTGACTGCCCTTAATACCGTCCATTAACTTCAAAGAGGATTTGAGGAATTCTCACAGAATCTGTTCCGAAGAGAAGCTTCTCCTATACCTTAAATCATCCATTTAAACAGCATTAAAGACAACTGATCCAGTTCAACCACAGCTCTGTAGCCATACACAAGTGATTTCATCCCAGGCATACACACCTCTTCTCACAGGACTCTCCTTTTCCTTAAGGAGAATGGAGGAACAGAGTTCTGCAGTTTGCCAAAGATGGGAAGACTACCCAAACCATAAAATGGAATTATGCAGACTGTCAGTGACTCCAAATGAAAGCCTTATGCCAGTGAGGTACTTTATGTAGCATTCATATGATCCCATGTCCATACTTCCTATCTAGCCACACTACACACATACAGTTGTCATCTTACTCAAAAAATGAGTAGCCCAAATACACTCCAATCCCTGTAAGCATCATCATATGCGTTGCTTCTGCTTTCACTAAAAACATCATGCTCTAAGAAGTGAAATATTTTCAGTTCTGAAAACACCAGTTATAGTCAGCTTCACTTCTGTTTCACAACAGAGAGTCTAAAGCAAAGTGATTTATCACTGTATAGAGCTCCTTAAAACTGTGCTGTCCAACACTGAAGACCAGGCTCCCATATCAGGGCTGGGCAGAAATGCTCTGAAGAAGCACCAAAAGAGAGCTTTTGTCAGACCTGAGTTTCCCTGGAGCTCACAGAGCTGTGGTGCTCCTCACAGAGACCACGGCACTCACAAGGGGAAGGTCAGCCCCACACGAAGGTGTCCTTTCCCTAATCTCTCCACACACAGATGCGAGGACAGAGCTGTGTTCCTCAGCAGTGTTTTCTCAAGACCAAGCACAGTTCAGCCATTTATCAGGAAATGGCCTGAGGTAAAACCACAGCCTGAGTCACTGGTTCCTCTTAAAACACAGGTTATTTTGACATTCAGGTATGTGAACGTCAATCACAGTGAATCATTGTGGTTGATAAATAAGCAGTGCAAGTGCTGCACGTTCTCATGTTGCAGCTGGTCTTGCTTGCACCCACCCCCCAGAAGCTGCATCCTTACCCCCAGGTCTCTCCATGGGAAAGTCAAATTAGAACAACACTCAAGGCCAGAAATGTGGATTCAGAGATTTGAAAATACCTAAAATGAGACAGATCCTCAGTGGGTCACCACGAAGCATCTGGCATCAATTCTAGTCTTAAGCAGCATTCCCACCTCCATCCACCCACTTTGTCTCTGCCCGTACAAATATTTGTCTGGCTGTGGCATCAGGTGGATCAGGGAACCCACCCAGCTTTTGCCAGATTACTTTTGAGCTCCTTCAGCCCCATTTCTAACATGAAACAGAAAATAGTATGTTAATACAACTTAGGGGCAGCATAAAATGGGGAAGGGGGAGCTGAGGACCTGAATACTTCAGTTTAATTATCAGTATCAGACAATCTAAAGCCACAGCATCTTCAGCAGCAATACGTCAAGTTCGGTTGAAAATGCCTTTATTTAAGAAAATAGTAACTCTTATTTTTATAGTTGCTATTTTTGAAAGGAGATTTATATTTCCTGGCAAAGACTGAAATCTATGAAACAAAGCAAGATAATGGACTTCTCTCCCTCACTCTGCAAAATTAATCTTGACAACTGAAACTTTGGCCAGAGAATCTACATATGTCAGCTTACAGATTTACAGTTACAGTTTGAACAACTGGCTGTTCGCTGTTGAACATGTTCTAAAAAACTGTAAGAGATTCATAAACGAAAATTTATGACAACAAACAAAAACCCCACAAGGAAACATCTTTCTCTTCACATTAGCCTTTAGTCCCCTAATGGAACATGCAACTTCTCCACCGGGAAATCAGTTCTGTTTTAACTTCAGTGAGAACTTGGTCTTTTTTCAGTTCCATAAAGATTTATTAATCATACAGCTCTGAAACTTTGCACCAGAATAGGCACACACCAAAAGCTACTACAAATCAAATCTTGCGGGAATCCAGTGGTCCCAAAACTGGAAGACCATGCAGGCTCCTGCATAAGCCCAGTTTTCTCTTGTGTTTCTGGGAAAAGTCGGCAGCAGCAAACTACTCAATAATGCAAAAATCTGCCCACTTGTTTCCATGGGAAATTCTAAAAGGGAAAGAATAAACATGACGTCCATTGTTAATATGAGGCTTGTATGCACTTACTCATATAATAAGGCACTAAATCTTCAGCTGCATATTTTCCAAAGAAAGCATCTAGAAAAGATGAATTCTACAAATAGAGATGGTTATTTGCATTAAAACATATTTAGACTGACAACTCCCACCAACACAACAACAACGGAGAATGATTTTCCCAATTAAATACTCCAGATGGTGGGGAGAAACAGGGCTATTCCAGACCCTCTCTCTTCGGCTGTCAGGTGCTTATTTCTCTCTTGGCTGCTCTCAAGAACGAGCCATGCTCCTGCTGTAGCCCCAGGATGCTGAACATGCTGTATTACATACAAGTTTCCATACCCAAATAAGATTCAGACCTGCTGAATAACAAGTAGGAAGAGCTGATTGCTCACAAAACTTTGATGGGGGTGGAGACCAGTCAGTTGAAACTGAAGGTTAATGGACTCTGAAACTGCTGAAAACAATGGCTGATTTGAAATAAATCTCTGTTAGAAGACATCCATGGCTCCAGAGAATGTCCTTGCAAATACAGCTATTTCAGATAAGGGCAATTAACATCTTTGTTCATTAACTACAGAACCTATCAGAAGACATTAATCAAGTGCAGCAACTAGTAGTACTACGCCACAATATGCAGAACAGTACCATTTGTCTTTTTCTTGACATGGAAGAATTTACTGCCACACTCACTTGTCATAATGACTTGAGAGAGTCAATGTTAATCTCGCAGAGATTAACCTGATAACAAAACAGACAAAAAGACTAACAACAAGGAGACACCCAACTCTGTGCCAAAACTACATAAAGACGTTTCTGAGCTTTCTTGGAAGAACACTCTCATCTAATTCATCGGACTTTCCAGACTCCTGGCCTGCCCATCACCACCATTCCCTCCTCAGTTCTCCCAGTAAGTAGGTGGTTCCTTGTGTTGGACCACAGGAAAAGATTTCACCTGCTCTGTGTAATGAAATGGGTGCTCAATCCAAGGAGCGATGGGGTCTGCCCATGATGAAAATCTAAATTATTTCTGCTTGGAGCTGCATTGTTCCTCAGTATCTCCAAGTTGGATATCAATGCTTGGAGGGGTTTTGTTTGGTTGGGTTTGACATTTTTTGGTATACGGAAACAAATTTGGACACTGTGATTCAAATCTGCAGTGAGGTTCCATGTCAGTCAAAGTCTAGGGTGCATTAGTTCAGTAGTGATGATAGGAAAAAGAGGGAGGGGGTTTTCCAGCACAATTCTCTGTGTGTGGGTGATTGTGTGTATAAACTTCCATGAATGTCTGTGTGCCAATAAATGTACACACACACACACACCTGTCTTTCTTTGCAGCTTCTATCTTTTAAAGAGATAAAAGATAGAAGAAATATATCCCACATTCTCTAGACAAAAACACAGCAGCAACTGTCATATGCTCAGTACAAAGTAGCTCAGGTTCAGTAAGTGACAAGATTTAATTGAGGAAGACCAGATCCTCCACAGAGCTGGTCATCCAAAATACATCAGAGGAACTTCACTGATTTATACCAGCTGGGAATCTTAACTCAGAAATCCAAGAGAAGTTCAACCAAATCTAGCTCGGCAGCAAAAATGTGCATAAATCTCCTTCTTTCCTCTAAATATTTAAGACAACCAAGACTGGAGGCTGTTGCATTAATTAACCTTACAAAACTGATAAAAATGTAAAAGCTGCCAGTAAGAAACAGCTTACCCCACACTGCGCAGAAAAAAACCTTCCAATCTGCAGTGGGGCTGAAATACCAGTTCTGCAGAGCTTTAGCAAAGGGACAGGCCAAAACTGTCCATCAAAGAGCTGACAAGAAAAAACTGGTCTCAACATTAGGACATACAAGCTTAAAATATGTAAAACCCGTGTAGCAGACACCAGCAGTGGGAAGAACTTCAAATTAATTCAGATGTAAAGTAAGTTAAAAGCACAGAACAGAAGTTCATTATTAAGAAAAAGGGAAAATAAGGTCACATAATGGAATATGTACCATGACAGGAGAGTCAAATAAGCAGGAAAATTGTATAATTTACCTGAAATTCATAGCAATTTTTTTTTTTTTTAAACAAGGACATTCTTCTCTTTTACTGTCAAACCCAGGTGAAGGAGCACTTCTGAAGGTTCCCTCATTTGAATTTCTCGGAGTAAAATAAGACATATCTTGAAGACTTTCTGAAGATGCCCATTTTCAAGATGACCCTCTCTAGAGGGTATTTTCTGTAAGAAATCAACCCTTTCTCTCTGGCCAGCTTAACACGACAAAGGGAATTCCCCTGAGACTTCCAGTAGCGCTGAATGTTAAATTGGTTGCAGTGCTGGTGTCCAAAGAGCTTTAAGGTCAAGCCTATCTAAGAAACCTGGTCTTCTGCTTTCAGACCTCTGCTAACAGGGATGAGGACATGCTGCCAGGTGCACCTGCCCCACTGCAGAGCTGGAGGCTGACTGAGCTAGTGGCCAAATCAGCCAGACCATTGCCAAGGGGCAGGAATTGGTCTCAGGGCCAGAAATCAGGAGTGGGAAGTGAGGAGCTGTGTTTGACACAGCGTGCCAGACACAGTGAGACTTTCACAGACACTGGTCTGACTCCCCTGCCAGGTGGAGCATCTCTGCTTGGAGCAGCAACTCTCCAAGCGTGCACTGCAGACTTCAACACCTCCCAATGAACATAAACATCTCAGAGAGCAGAAAAACTGTCCCCCCACTGTCCAACCGAGAAGAAGAAAATCTCAGTCAAGCTTGCAGCAGCTCCAGGCTCTGGATCATACCTGAGGGAACATGAGAAACCTGAGAGATGTGGGAGAAGAACTCAAGACTTCCTGACTCCAACCATGTGAATCAGCTTCAAAAACATCCTCCTCCTCCTCCAAAACTGGGTCACCGATTCATAAGAACGACCACTCCTTAGCAGGGTTCATGTACTCTGTATTTCTGCATTTATCACTGCAGTCCATTAAACTCTCCTTTGGGAAGAAACACTCCCCAACCTTGACAAGATGGGTATATTATTTACCCAACCTCCCTGAAATTACTTCAGCACAGAAGGGACACCACCAGCCAAAACACAGCAAGTACTCGCAGGAGCAGCAATAAGAGAACCAGGGACTTCTTGCAGAAAGACTATACCCACACCTACTTCTGTAAAGCAGTTGTTAGAGGAATATTGAAAAATCCCTAACTTTTGCCCAGAATATGATATACCTACTGAGTGCTAAACAGATCTTAGGTCACTATAGCAACGATGATTTAACAGAAAACAAAACCGCATCCTTGTTCAAGGCTGCTCTCTATTATCAATTCTCCTTCAACGAATCAGCTGTGTCACACTCCATGAAATGCATCAAGTGCTGCTAAATCAGAGAGAGGAGAGAGATTTCAGACCAAGCACACACAATGTATGCCAGATTAAAATGCCACCCTTTAATGACTACTTTAACCAGGGGCAGCCCTGAGAGCTGGGAATGAAAGGTCATCGGCTGGTTTCAAATACAAAGATGGCACCTGGATAATGAGTCTGTTGAATAACTGGAAACTGGTGTGTACTGTGAACAGGAGACCTCTGTGCAGTTGAATTTTTCAGAACTGGTTTAGGTACTGGCAAAAGCATGTTCCTACTGCAGATCACCCTTGCACTTGCAGTGGTTTTTACTTCTGGTTTACAGATCCCCAAAGGCCTGCTGCTCACTATCTCTGTTAGGTCAACAAAAGGTGAAGAAGGAAACCACATTTGTTATCAGTAGGGTCATATCCGCTGTGCAAGGATCTGTTCCTCCCATGGAAAATTTTAGGGTTTTATAAACCAAACAGGCTGAAGGCAGCTGTGAGGGAAGCAACACATTCACCTCTATCACCCATGAATAGGAAGTCAAACCCGAAAGGCCATCCAAGTGTAAATTACTGAATTTGGGAGAAGCTGAGCTATCCAAGACCTCATGTCCCATTAGAAACACAGAATCTGAATCATGGACTCCGCAATACTGACAGTTCTCACCACCTCCTCAATGCTCCTACCACAGCTCATTTCTTACTACAATTTATTTACAAGAAATTAAATTGTTGCAAAACTGAACATAGCATAAACACAATATACATTAAGCTCTGTTTTTCATTTCAAGAAGCATTCTCCAACATTACTTATCATGTCCATGCCTTTTATGTGTAGAGCAGTGAATCCCTCACACACTGTAATAGTCAGACAATTTCCATTAACATTTTTTTCCTTTTCTTTTTAATGCACCTTTAACCCTGCAGTTCTCAGGATGCCACATCCAATCTCAATCTGATGAACAAGCACAGAACAGGGAGTGCAGTAACCCAGCTAAGCTTCTGAATTCCCAATAAGGAATGCTCTAATCTCACTGTTTTTGGAGAAAATACAAGCAGGTCTTGAGTTCCCATGAAAAATATTAACATAGGTCTGTGCTGTACATAGAGAAGAGAAAGGACACGTAGCAGAGCCTTCAAAAAAGCTATAGATATCCTGCTAATGACAGTCTCACTAAACTCGCACAGTTATTAGGAAAAAAAACAACAGGCACCTCCTGGGGATGAGTCAGAGCCATTTGGAATCACCTTCTGCTACAGGAGGAGGTGGAAAAACGTGCTTGAAGTGACAGTGCTTTGTCTGACCTGTCTTACCTTCTGCAATAACTTGGACAGGTCTACTTAATTTTACGTGAGATTCATCTCTCATGTCTGCAGCAGTGATTTCCTCCTGATTCTGTGTCTCTCAGCATTACAGAATGACACGAATGGAAAGTGCCCTTTCCTTCCCTCCAGCAGGAGCGCTCCTGCAGAGCCTGGAACCACCAGGCACCTCCTCCACTGTTGGTCTCCCGCAGTGTTTAACATCTGACTGGATGTTTGTACTGGGAGGGAGTGCTGCTATTTAAATAGAGCTGAGTGAAGTACGTGCAATAGCTCTGTGGAAGGGAGACGGTGAGGGAATGGAGGAGAGGGCAACTGCAGTGAAATATCAGAGCAAATACTGGAGAAAAGTGTCTGTTGACTGGGAAATGCACAATGGAGAGGACACAGAACACCAGTTAGAACCTAAATTAACTTAAGTTCTCTTACTATGCAAAAGGATACAATGCAAAGGATACTATGCAAAGGAAATTGGCACTTTCCCCTTTGGCTCAAGAAAAAAAAATTAAATATTTAGCTCAAATCACAAAGGCATTGTGCTCATGGAGAATGAAGTGGTATGAAACCGGCATACCCAACTAGAAAACTTTTTGTTTCAAGACAACATTTACTAGTCTAGCAAGTTCCTTTTTCAAGAAAGGTGTCTTTATCATCATCTCCACAGAAACACTTTGAAAAGCAGAACGGAGAACATCCCTACAATTAGGCACTGCAAAACTGGCAAACCCTTTCATCTGGGTGGCTCCCGAAAGGCTGGAGAAGAATTCCAAGGAATTGCAACAGTGCCCCCAGGGATCCCAGCACACAGAGCCGAGTGAAGAGAGGCCTCCCAGAGAAGCCCTGTTTATCAGAAGCTAATGCATCACGCACTGCTCTTCTGTCTCAGCGTTTTGGAAAACTAAGCCACCTTAGTCCTCCAACAGCATTTTCTGTTCCAACACGGTGATTCAGCCCTTAACAAGACACACTCACTTGTCTCCTCTGCATGCTCTGATACAGGGCTCACGCGTGGGCAAAGAAACAGATGTACCTGCCCTCCCTGCTACTGCTTGACAGACGAGCCAGGGGCTCCCACAACACACCAGACTATCCAAATGCGTCTCTGGGTGATGCAATTTTGGAAAAACCCAGTTTTTTACACGGCCAGCAGCTAGTGATGCACATTTGAGGGTGAAAAGCAATACAAGTGCTTCCCAGGCTGCAGGAAAAATCAGCTTTCTGGATTTCCTCTGCCTACTTGGCCTTTCTTATATTCCCAGATCATAAAGAAGCCACGATGCTACTGGGAAAAATTGTGTAGCACACAATTTATCGACACAGAGATGGCTTATACACTTGAGAGATACACATTCAGTAAAAAAACACCCTCCCAAAACAGCATCTTTGCATACTAGAAAAGGTTGACTTCCCTCTGCCCCTCTTTCAGTTTCATATCAAAAATCTGTTTTAAAATAATTCCAGCCTTTTAGACAAGCTGAACTTTCAGGTTGCAGCACAATGGCTGCAAGTTTCACACCCACCCTTGGCAATTATGTTTTGGTTTTCAAGCTCAATTACATTGTCAGGTCTGCTTTCCTGTGCATAATTCTGCAGCAACATCCTCGTCTTCTATCAGGATTATTGTATTAATTTATTTATTATCTTGAAAGGAAATACCTAATTTCTATAAAACCTTAAATAATGTAAACATAGTATTGTAGACTGAGTTTTCCATTCAGGGAGGAAAGTGCACTTGTTCAGAGCTTTGACCTCAATGAACAGCTACTGCTATTAGCCTAAAAAACTTCCACCACGGAAATCTGAATGGTCGTTAGTGAACTGCTTGCCCAAAGTTAAGCTGGCCACAGATTTTCCAAGAGAAAGCTAACAGAAAGCCAATGCTACTGAAGTACATTGGCATTTAATGTCAAATCTGCATTCAACCCATTACAGACTTAAAACTACCAGCAGGTGTTATGATGTCAACTCTAAACACTGACGAAAACATGAGTTGCTTCCCCTCAGTGGCGTTTTGGTTTCAGCAGGATACAAAAGCTTCCAAATTAGGTGTATGTTTGAACCCTACACCTGAACACACATTCTGAGTTTTGCCCACTACTGCTTGCATCAGCTTTACTCAAAGCAGGAATGGAAAAAAGGGGTAAGCACTCCTGCCCTCCTCTATGTAATTAAAACCCACAAATGCCACCACGTCACTGTGTGACACCACTGCTGCACAGCTCACAATCTTAACAGCGACCCAGGAATTGCCCTGGCTACATGTCACTACAACACTAACAGAATCTCATGGCACTACCACGTTGAAAAGTCTGGCTTACCAGCAAATCACCCTGAGCAGAATTAGCATGAAGGGCTGAGCATCAAGAATAATTAATGTCATTTTCCTACTTACGTCTTTCCAGATACCTTTTACAGAAGAACACTTTATATAGAGATTTGTTTATTAATTTCCGTAGAGACAAAGAAACAGGTTAAATAAATATAAAGCCTCCTAAAATAAGGCACAGACTCCATGTTTAACCTCTGAAAAAGGCCCAAGTGCTCAGCAAGCTTCAACTAGATGTTATCAAGTCATTTTAGGGAAGTATTATTATTGGAAAGGAAATACAAAGCTTGCAAAATAAAGTAACCTGTCTTTTTCTCTATCCTGCTGAGAAAGACCTTTTTGCTTTCTGTTTCTGAAAAAGATATAATTTTAAAACACAGATCTTTGAATATCAAATTGGATTCTGTTCTTGTTTTCTTGCAACAAATTACCAGGTCTTACTGGAAATGAATAAAACAGAAACCAAAACCAAATTCAACACTGTAAACAGCATAGCAGATGATTTCCAAATACTCCAACGTTTTCAAGAGTTTGGATCACTAAACCCAACAATCCAACTCAAAAGTTCAGAGAACAACCGAGGAAAATGCTTCTCTGCTTCAGATTTAAGTTCAGAACTTTAACCTCAAATCTTGTTCTTCGGAAAGAAAAAAAAAAAAAAAAAGTCAGACTCAGATGCAAAGCACCGATAGAAAGTTTCGGTTTGACCCACATCCTAACACCTCCGCAGCCTATCAGAATAATTTTCTGCCAGTAACACTCTCGAAGCTCAGATCAAAGGCTTTACTGTACATCTGGAGCCATTCCTGTGATGCAAGGATTAGGCACGAAGAAGGAGCGTCTTATTTTCAAAGGTGCAACTGCCTGTGAGCGTATCTAGTGCATATCAGGGCATTACGAGCTCAGCCACAAACACCAGTGCCAGACAAACCACACCTCTGAAATTCTTGTCTTCTCTCCCATTTTCTTTTTTATCTCATCTAAGCTCACTGTCTCTACACGCCCGCTTACAAGGAAGCTATACCTAGTCATCAGCCCCCTTATTCTTTTATTTTCATTAATATTTTTATTATTTTTTCCCCATTTCTTTCCAGTATATTGTTCATTTGGGAGTTTATGACACGGAGCTGGAAACACAATGTTCCAGCCTGAGGCTGTGACCCCTGCAAGAGGCAGCGATGCAGCAGCAGTGCCTCGGTGGCAGCAGATGCACTGTAGATGCCACTGAATTCTAACAGCACTTCTTAAACACAGCCCTCACATCTAATCCTGGCAGTAATCTAGCACTAGATTAAGGATATTATTGTCTCTAGAAATATTACATCCGGCTCTAAATATACAGCTGCAGATGCACACAAGAGTCAACACCATTGCAGAGAGAGAACTGTCTTCAGGATGAATACAAGTCCTGGTACTTTCAAGAACAGAGGCTTCATCATGAAGACTCAAATTGGTTGTTTCAGTAGCTGCACTAGGTTTTACTCACGTGAAGAAAGGGAAACATAACTCTGTCTTTCAGTTACTAAGAGCACCTTGAGCAAGTCATTAGGAAAACTGGTGGTGCAATTAATTTAGAAGCCCAGGTACTGCAGACACATTTTGAGACAAGCAACCAGTGGCTGCAACAACCTTCATCGTATGAGTAAAGAACTGAGATTCAACCCCTAAACTTGTCATTTATTCCCTCACACACTCATGAACAGAATGAAAAGCTTGTGAGCTGCAAATTACAAGTCAATGCCAAACTTGCTGGATGAGGTTTTGAAGACGTCACACTAGACAATCACAATGTTTCTTCTCAGGCGTTAAAAACTATGGTCCCTGACTAATGCTGCACCCATTCAGTTTTCCTAGCAGGAAAACATCATCCTAGGACAAAGAAGAACGGCAACTGTATTGTCCTTGCTGAGAACAAAGTAGCAGAGTAGCACAGGCTTTCAAGACTGCCGCTACAAATAAACAGAGCTATTGACAGGGCACGTTATGAGAACTGTCCATCAACCTTACAAAGGCATAAATAGCCATGGCAGACCATTAAAATTTTGGATGAGAAGAGCTGAAGATGACACTTTTGGTGCCAAAAAAATGTTTAAGGCATACATACAGACAGAAAAACTCATCCATTTCACTAGTTGCTGCAGGATGAATATAATCCTTCACTCTATTGGTCCTCTTAACAGCATTCAAACCTGCTCTGAGCATCTGCAGTTCACAGGTGCTGAAGTTCCAGGGGGAAAAAACAAAACCCACAGCAACCAAAGCTTTACGGAATTTACTTTTCTCTCTAATAACCCACATCACACAACTGGCCTCCAGAATATCTAATTAAAATGCCTTCAAAACGACAGTTCTACAGCAATCTTGGATGCAAGTTATCGGAGCATTTCCAGAAATTACTCCAGCCCCATCAGAGACAGATAATCAGCAGCTTCTCTGCCATTATACCTGAAGTTTGGACTCCTTGAAATCTCAGTCATCTCATGAACCATTTTAAACAATTCATGACATTCATTAATATGGACTGACATTATCTGGAGACAGAAATCAGCAGCTTAACCATCAGCCCAGCTTTAAGAAGGCTGAGACTGAACCAGGCTGAGGATGGAGATAATTCAGGTGATGCTCTACGTGACTAATCAAAAGGTGACACTTCTGTCATGATCTATAACCAAGTCTAACACTCTCCACAAAGGAAAGCACCAAAGGTGCGAATTCGGACTACAGACAGAATTCAGGAGGCTAAAAGATGTCCCTCTGAGTTACATAAATACTAAAGTAAATCTAGTACAGCCATATGCAACTGCATGATGGAAAATAAGAAGTACACATGCCTGCATCTTTTCCTTTTTCTTCTGAATGGCCCCAAAACGCTTTAGGGATATCATTTAAAACATATATGAAACCTGAGAATTTTATAAATCTGAGGCTTTGCTTCCCCAGTTCCCACAAGCAATCAAATTAAGCCCAGGAAAACCCAGCTCCCAGTGAATCAAACGCTAAGACTCAAATCAGGTGTCCTGGTTTCTGTACTGTATTTCAGTCCTGGCATTTCAGCATGACACCAGAGCCAAAACCAGACAGTTCACTGTCCAGAAAACAGACAATCATGTGGCAAAAGCTGCACTTCTTATCTAACTTGCTCATCTGGCCAGGCTCATGGACATCGTGCTAACATTCAGTGTTACCCAGGTACAGGTTCCTCTGTACTCATGCTTTGATTCTAACAGAAAAAGCTTTGACAATGCAGGATCTCAAAGTGTTGACATGAAGTGGCTTCAAGCAGAATTTAAAATGGGGCTTAAAGAATTGGCAGACAGCAGCAGCAGAAGTCATCTCTCCCAGTGCTAACAGGTGTCCTGCCCCCTCCCCAGAACCCAGATTCACTGGAGTGCCTGAGACAAAACTAACTCCGTGCTAAAGTCTGTACTTTACAAACTCTTAGAAATACCCTATGGAAATATTACAGGTTTTTCTTAATAGGTTTTTTTGCATGGGGCTTTTAGGTTTTTTTTGCTTTTTAGTATTAATTAGTGCTGTATAATGCACCAGGGACCCAAAGCTAATGGCAATCTCATCCGAGGAGACACAGTCACTTTGCTGCTCTCACCAAAGCTCTGCAGTTCTCAGAAAATGAAACCTTACTAAGTGAGCCTGTTGGTTTTTACAAGTCTCTTCTTTCACTACTGTTCATCTGAAACAGTATTTAGAGATGAGTTTATCACCACCCATCAGAAATGGTAAAAGCAGAGGCTGAAAAAAGCACAAACCCCACCAATCAAATAAAAACACTGCCATGTTGTTCATTCTTTTTTCTAGCAAAATCTCTAGCAAACAGAACAGTAAATTTGCAAACCCAGTGAGACTGATCCGAAATTACATTTTCTCAGATGCTGGCAAGAGTTCATCAAAAACATGCAACGATATCTCTACTACGGGAAGAAGGAAATCTAGGACAACTTTCTACAGCCACTGTTCAAATATAAGCCTTAAATTTCTGAACAGGGCAAGAAGACTGAAAAACTGAAAGCACTGATCTGGCAAACATAATGGCAGGTCTTTTGCGCTCTCATTCTACAACACTGCACTTTGTAATTTGTGCGTAACTCGTACTCACAGAAACCTAAGAGTAAAACCACCATATGGTGAGAAGGAGCAGAACTGAAAATGGTTTCATTCTCGACATTTTAATCCCCTTCTGAGAAAACAATGTGTTCCTATAATGCTAAATAACAAATTATTTGTCGGCAGAATCAGGCTCCTTTTTTCAATTATGAGCTAATTATTTGAATACTGAAAACAGAAACCCCAAGTCATCTTTCCTGCTCTACTCAAATTCTTTGTAACTTATTCTCAAAGAGCATATGAGATTTCTCATTCCAGTTGTATTCCAGCATGATCAAGACTTACTCCTTCCAGCTCAGAACCTGTAACACTCTTTCATTTTAGCGACTATTAGAAATTAGAGGATGCCAATATTTTATCTGGCAGTCAAGAAAGCCTTTGAAGTTTGATGTCTACAATGTCAAAGGACAAGTAACAACAGAACCTAATTTGTGCAGATGAGCAACTATTTAAAAATCAGAATGGAAATTTCAGCAACACCCAGTCAGAATCTGAGCTCTCTGAATGTGTTCCAGCAAATGCTTCCGCTTCTAACCAGAATGGTGCGAGTTAGAGATAGAGACCTTAAATATATACAAGGGGAGTTTAACATCCACTCTCTGCATGCTTAAAAAGAACAAGGAGAAAAGCACAGCATTCTTTTCAGATTTTGCTGTGCATTTCTGGACACCCTTTTGCCTCTCAAGCTCAGGTTTGCTGTGCTTGGCAGTCTCTTTTGTGTCTTTTGCAACACTGCACACACACAAATTGCCTGTGGTTTCATGCTTTGCTTCCCATTTAAAACTAATACTTACACAGTAGCTTTATTTTTGTTAAATAAAAGATTTTTTTTCTGAATTCTGACATCTATTTCTCCTTTTCAGCCTGAGGGAAAAAATTATTTTTTTACAACTGACACAAATCAGTCTTAGGAGTAGTATCTTGTCTTTACTACTTTGATTCACTAATTTTCATTCACGTTATTCCTCAGCTTTTCACGCTGCCACAAAAGCAATGACAGCAGGCAGCATAATGTTAATTTCTGGACTGTAAGCTCTGACAACACATATATGTTGGGAGACTCCGACCTACAAAGAAAAAAGCTTACATAAGGAACACATAACCAAAAAAAGACAACATAACATAATCAAATACATAACAATACATAATCAAAAAGAACCACTTTTTCCCAATTCTTATGTTGAGAGGCATAAAAAAAGAAGCCAGGTAATTTCTATATATGGCTGCAATCCATCTTCTCCCGAAGGCAAGATGAGTTTTTCATTATCCACTGAGTATCAGACAAAGCCTGGACAACAGATGATGCCTCTGTGGTTGACACTCTGGCTGGGGACAAGAGACCCTCTGTGTTTGGGGTGTTAACAGCAGCTGACTCTGTTCATTCAGCTTTTGACTTTCTCAGCTCCAGTGCCAGGGAACAGGTACCACTGCCCAGAGGGAGCCTCCTGAAGAGGAGAGAGCTGTCACAGCACAGCCTCAGCAACAGCCAGGGACTCCAGGGGCAAGCCCCCTCTGGGGGGAAATCCCAGAAGTTTCACACACCCACCGAGTCTCCACATTCCAGCAATATCGGCCCCTTGGCCAACAAAGCAGCCAAGAGTGGAGGGAGACTTGTATTTACTACTCCTATCAGCGCTGTGATGCGCGACTTTCGGAGCCGTTTCGCCGCAGTGACGTGCTCTGCCTTCCCACCGAAGGTTATGAAACCACTTTCAAACCCCAGAGCTTCCTCCCTCACACGGCCTTCCCGGCCCGGCGAGGGGAGAGCTGAACCCTGCCTCCAGCACTCCCTAATTGCTTCAGCAGAAGCTGAAAGACGTCAGCAACCGGACTTTCTGCTCCTTATTCCCTGAGAAAGCAGAGAAAAATCTGCAGAGAGCAAGCCTCCGACTGCAGGTTTGGTGTTGAAAGCCTGGTCTTTGGCCAGCCATGCAGGGAAGATAAAGGCTGACCCTGCGTGCTCCAAGCTGTGCTCCCTGACCGGGGCTCAGCAAGGGTGACTCCAGCAAGCGCCACGGCAGTGAATGCACTGAGAGTGCTACTGTAATCTCACTAACATCTGCAGCTAAACTCAGCCCGGGGAGGGAGGCAGACCTTCCAAACAATCGAAACTGTAAAATCAGAACTGTCTTAATTGCATGACAAGGGAGAGGAGCTCATCAGCTGCTAAGTCGACCAGCACGTTACTGCACTTCTGGCAGCTGCGCCCCAGCTTCCAGCAATCTGTTCTGCTGCTTTTAACAGGCTGCTTTGACCTTTAAGGCTCTTGAGGCTTTTTTGGTTTCATACACCTTCCTTTAGGCCGTGCCTGAGGCCTGGTAATGTATCGCTGCCTACCTGCAGAATTTCTTGCTTAGCTCATTTTGAAGTATCTCAGACTCAGAATCTGCCTTCTGTCTTCAAATAGTCACTTCTATTCTTGGCCAAAGGAAACCACGTATGTCAAATACAAAAAAAAATGAATGACCCAAACCCATTTGCCACCACAGAGAACTAGCTGCTTCACTTCATTTTCTATAGAGCAGAGAAAAAGGCACAGCCCCAAACTTGAAGAATCTGTCAAACTAAAATCATCTCACACATAAGATGCCTTATCGCAAAGTAGCACGCAACAGCTGAGCTTAGTTTATTTTCTTAAACTGCCTAAATTAACTTGGCAAAAGCAAGGACAGCACCACTCACAACGTGGTATGGTACAAGCTTACACTATGTGCCTGTTTTACAAAGCAACCATCCAGCCTGCAACTTCCACATCCTTGCAGGCAAAACCAACCTCAAGTTTCTCAACTAATACTGTCTCCTTACCAGCAAAGATAACATTTCCTGATAAATCACAAAAGCTCCTGGGATGCTGTCACATCACAGCCAGGGTAGTAAAGTGCAGATACCAGCACTATCCTGAGTACAGGGCAGCCAGCTCACACACACACCCTGCACACCAGTACTGCCAATATTCCTGTTGGCTATTTACACCAGCAAGCAGTACCCCTTGTTTTGACCAGTTTTAAACACAGATTAGTTGAAACGATGCTAATAGTTCATTTAACTCAACAGCAGTCAGTCCATAAATTGTTCTGGTGTCAGCTTTTGAAGAAGCACAGGCAACACCCTGGGACCACAGAAGATGCACATCCCAAGCACCAACATGCTCAGCAACACTGACTGTGGGTGCTTCTCACAGAGAGAACATGAAGGATGTATCATTGTGAATTATATCAAGTAGATAAATCCAGGAGGAATGTGTCCCTCAGGNCACAGAGAACTAGCTGCTTCACTTCATTTTCTATAGAGCAGAGAAAAAGGCACAGCCCCAAACTTGAAGAATCTGTCAAACTAAAATCATCTCACACATAAGATGCCTTATCGCAAAGTAGCACGCAACAGCTGAGCTTAGTTTATTTTCTTAAACTGCCTAAATTAACTTGGCAAAAGCAAGGACAGCACCACTCACAACGTGGTATGGTACAAGCTTACACTATGTGCCTGTTTTACAAAGCAACCATCCAGCCTGCAACTTCCACATCCTTGCAGGCAAAACCAACCTCAAGTTTCTCAACTAATACTGTCTCCTTACCAGCAAAGATAACATTTCCTGATAAATCACAAAGGCTCCTGGGATGCTGTCACAGCACAGCCAGGGTAGTAAAGTGCAGATACCAGCACTATCCTGAGTACAGGGCAGCCAGCTCACACACACACACCCTGCACACCAGTACTGCCAATATTCCTGTTGGCTATTTACACCAGCAAGCAGTACCCCTTGTTTTGACCAGTTTTAAACACAGATTAGTTGAAACGATGCTAATAGTTCATTTAACTCAACAGCAGTCAGTCCATAAATTGTTCTGGTGTCAGCTTTTGAAGAAGCACAGGCAACACCCTGGGACCACAGAAGATGCACATCCCAAGCACCAACATGCTCAGCAACACTGACTGTGGGTGCTTCTCACAGAGAGAACATGAAGGATGTATCATTGTGAATTATATCAAGTAGATAAATCCAGGAGGAATGTGTCCCTCAGGCCAGCATTCACACTCCTGCTCTTGATCTGAAAGCTCTTGTTATGAACACAGCACTGAGGCTTTGCAAAGTGACAGCTGGTTATCAATGAACAGAAGGAAAGCAACGTCATTCAGCCTCAAAATCTTGTTTTCTATCCCACTTAATTTCTTTATTCTAAAGTCTTGGAACACAGGAAATAGAAAGCTTTGCTTTCTATTTGCTTCTGTAGGAAAGAGCATGGTAAAAACCACTGCCTAGCACAGCCACGCTCAGTATGGACTGACATGAGCAAAGTCAGAATGAAGGCCAAAGGAAAAATTGGGTCAGGAATGTTGAAGCACCTCTGACCTCTCAGGCTGTCCCCAGTGAGCAAGGGATGGGATGTGTAGTAGTGGGAGTCTGTATTGTTGATACTCCAACTCTGTAGATAAACAGAAACATCTGATTCTGGAAGCAGATAAGCAAACATCTTTCATCAGGGCTAAAACATACATTTCAGAGCAATGTGCAACTGCCACTGATCCCTATCAGAAAGCTACCTTTTGATTTCAATTTCAGAGAAAAGATCAGCTTACACGTTGCAAAACAGTAAAAACCACCCTCCACTTACACAAGCAAAGCCTTGGATAACCATATGTGGGATTATTTACCTATGTCACAGATCTGTAAGTCAGCAAAACCACTATTTCACCAATCAATTTCAGAAAAAAAGAGGCCAAAAATGAAATGCAACATGACTCTGCTTCCCTACTATCCTACTGCCAGCCCTAGAGAAAATGGGAGGTGTCACAGGCATCAAAGGAAATATAAAACCCAACAGAAAACACAAACCTAAATACATGCAACAGCAATATCCAGAACAAAATCATAACAAAATCTGAAAGGTTTAGAAGGAAATTACATACAGCATCCATTCAGTAAAGACAAGAAATGCAAGACAAATCTTCTAGAGAAGGATGGGTATGCAGTTACACAGCGTGTAGAACAAGGGTAGGCAAGTAGTCGGCAATGGTGGGCACTTCTACAGAAGGTAAGGACTGCGTAGTCCACAGTGATTCAGAAACCCTTGCTTCCCCTTGGGGTTCAGTCACTGTCAGGCTGGATATCTGCTTTGTTTCTCTGTGTCCCAGGTTCCCCATCTCCTAATATGAAGGAATTTTCTTTGCAAGGTACTTGGAGATCCATAGATGAAAGGCACGGTAGCAGAACTAGGTCAGACAATGCTGATGTATACAATTAACTCTGCAATTTACATGGCTGGAAAGTGTAATTAAAACTCTACATCACTTTTCTCAAAGGTTCAAAATGAGACAGGGTAGTTTTGATTCCAACATATAAGACATACATTTGCACTTTGGCTTATATAGCTGCATAACTGCTTTCTAAAGCAAATGCTGCATTTTAGAAGAAAGCAGAGGACAAATCCAGGGATTAACTAGAAGCCACGTCATTTCCTATGACCTATCTGTTACTTTACCAAAACCTTTAAAAAAAAAACCACCACACACACCGACACAAACTTCCTGTACTCTAACCACTGAATGAGCAAGCACAGTTACACTTCAAGAGATCCTCTGAGTAGCTGTACTATTGCACAAGCCACTGCACACAACACCCAAAACCTAAATCCCAAGCTGTCGGTTTGTTCCAGCGCTACCTTGCTGTAAATCTAAAAATATGGTTGCACGTACCAGTTAGACTGGGCCACATGCTTTCTCTTGAAAGGTATACACAAACTATTGGCCTTACAGAGTAGTGTAACGTAATACATTTCGTCTTTTCTCTCCTTATAGAGCCAAATCCCACAGGTTTCCCTGATTTCAATTACTAGTAGACACAGCACGAAAACCAGCATCACAGTTGGCAGCAGCTGGCACCTTTTCAAAGAGCATCTGTGGAGAAACCCAGAAATGACTGGCACGGGATCTCTTAGAGGTGGTCTCGCCACAAGGGCAGAGCACTGCAAGGAAACCTTTTTTCCAGCCCTCTGCCCTCGCTGCACGCCGATGACCTCACTCGGCAAAGCTGCCTGCGGAGCGCCTCCGCCAGCGGTAATTCCAGCCGGAGGAACATACCAGCCACTCATAACCAAAATTATCAGGCTCCATCTCCAACACAGCAGCCAACACCGCCTTTGAAGTGGAAACTGAAGCCCAGGGCTTTTTGACTGTGTGATGAGGGTGCGGATAAACAGAGGCTAGCCTTGGTTTCCTGGAAGAGGGGACAGGAATGAGGGAAGCAATGCATGGCTGGGGAAGTCTGATGCTTGATTCAGCTCAGCTCAGGTCTCCCCTTCTTGCATACCTTTGCACACAGGGAGCCAGTGTGTTTACTCAGGGCTCTGCTTGCTTGCTGGAGGTATGACGGGGACTGGCAGCTCCTGTCCAGGAAGTGGCCAAAACCTTTGGCCGCTCACAGAGGCAAGCGTTCCTTCACCCACGCTTCTGCAGAAGAGATGGTCTCCCCATCTGTTCCTCCCCCCCACAGCTCCCCAGATTCCAGAAGGACAGGACACAACAAATGGAGCAGAAACTGATGTTACTATCTTTCTTTTTGTAAAGCTGGTCGTAGTACTTGAGGCGTAGTACAAACTATGTTTCTAGACAACAATTTAAAACACAAAGGTAAGTAAATCTCAGTGAATCCTCCCAGAAGTTATTAATTCCAGTAGGTTGAATTTACTGCATGAAATACACACACTAAACTGTGCAGCCAGAGCTCTTTTATCATGTCTGTTACATAGCCAAAACCATAGGTAAGGGACGTTTTAAAGACTGGCGATGTGATGAAAATGTAGGAACGGGACACAGGTAATTGCATCCTACCCAAAGGGTTAATGCTACTCTGGATGATCTCCAATTGCATCAAGATGATACACTCAAAATGAAAACGCAATGTAAAAGTCTCTTTTGGAGCCCTCAATGTTAAGGGGTTTTTTTTCTCCTCTATCTCAAATAAGTCAGCTGTTACTGGAATTTATTGGTTAAATGGCAGCAGAGACCATTTAAGTAAGAAGAAGCAACATAACCACAAGGGAATTTATTTTATGATTTGCAATGAGGTGCAAATCCTGCCAACCACTTTAAACAATCAAATCAAACCTAATTTCCCCTCCCTGGAAGGATAAAGAGTATATAAATCTAGAAGAAACTGAAAAGGCCTGTTTTGCTTCTGATCCACATAAACGATCCTGGAAGCAACTCTAGTGCGTTATGGTATCATCCCTACTCTTTTCTGAGGAAAACTAAGCATGAAACAAATCATCTCTTCTTACAGAACAAATCATTAAGAAGGTTAAAAAAATAGCTTGCCCACAGGTCCCCAAGATGCCCCAAGAGCTCTTCCCAAAATGTTTTGTCCCCAAGAGCCCAGATGTCCAATGCCACTTGGGTCACAACAAGATACAGTGGGGCCTTTGCAGAAGGCGCAGGTCTGCTAGAGGTTGCTGCATCTGTCAGTCTGTGTATGCCCTAGATATCTTTATGTATATAAATGGTCCCTCACTCTTACCTACAGGTAACTGAATCACATCCTTTGTAATGACTGTTCCACAAAAAGTTCTGCAGCTGAGTAAGATGGCACTCCACTCTTTTTCGCTCCCTATTGAAAGACCACTAAACTCTAAAGAACATTAAACTAAAATGAAAGCGACAGAACGATGTTTTCCCCAAAGGGCTGGCACTGGGGAAATGAAAAACAACCTGTTTGAGAAGCAGTCATATACACCAGCTGCACAAGCCACCACTGACATTCTCCCTTTGTGTCTTTGGCATCTGTCAGAGAACAAAATGGGGAAAATAAAAAAGCTCGGTCTTTAAAGGACAGAACACTCTCCCAAGACTGTTTATGGCCTGCATCTTGTTAAAATGTTTATTTGAATTTGTATATTTAGATAGGTTTTAAATGCAAAGGCTCCCTTCCTCATGCCAATCTTCCATGGAGACCGCTGGTTACATCTGCTAGTATTTATATGAGAAAGAACAACAAAAAATTTGCAGCTCTTGCAAACAAGGGTAACCCACACATTATCATGTGTGTGACTGTGGTGCACTTCCACATTCCTTGTGGAGGAGATGAAAGGGCAGCAGGCTGCCGACAGCACCACGCAAGATCAGCTTCTCTGAGGAGCTCCAACATCAAGAAGTCTCCGCTGTCCCAGCAGCTTCCCTGAGTGCTGGAGCCTGCGGTGCAGCCCACTGTGGCTTGGTCCCAGGAGCCAGCAGGCAATAAAGGTGGTACTGTGCCTCACACACAGCCAAACCAGGGCTCTCTCAACGTCTCCCTCTTGACTCAGGGCAAGGCAAGGCGAGGGATACATTGATCTGCTGCCATTTACACCAGCAACTGGCTGACCCGGACGGAGGCACAGCATCAGGAGGATATCAGCGAAGGCTGCAGGAATCCTGTGGCCACACCCTGATTAATAACTTAAGAAAGCTACCTGATGTCACGAATATTGATTTTAAGTCAAGGAAAAGGGTATATCAGTAAAAGGCTTCTTGCATTCATGCAAATCCTCACAGCAGAGCCTACAACCAAGACTCCTGTCTCTACCAGAGCTTTACTGCTGTACCAAAAAGGCAAACCTGGAGAGCAAAACTGCAAAACTACAGAACTGGGAAGCACCAGCATGTGAGCCTACAGCTGCAGTGAGGAACCAGCTGACCATCCTCACACACATCTGAATTAGCAGGTTCAGTGGTGAACACAACAAAGATGGGCACTTCCCTTCTGTCCAATTCTGATCTACAAATATCAGTCACCGATAAGGTTATCCCAAAGAAATCTTTTTATCTGAAAAAGGAGAAAAAAAAAAATCAGAGGTCAGACACATTTTCTCCTCCAGCTGAGCCAGAAAGAAAAAGGTGAGCCCATATGCAGAACTGAAAAGCAGAACTCCTGCAACCAAGGCTGGTTGCTGAGGAACACTGGAATCACTCATGAAGTGGCTGTTCCAACAAAGGGGCTCCAGAGTGTGGTCACTGTATATTTACACAGTTGCTTTATCTGCTCTAGCTAACACAGCATGTTTGCTTCTGTTTTTAAAAGTACGAAGTACCTGCAGAAAGGAGCACCAGAGCAAAGATAAATTAAATATTTAGTCTTATCTAAAGAGAAGACTCACCAAGGAGTCTTTTCCACTTCACCTATGAAAATAGGCACTGCAGTGTGCATGGAGCAGAGATGGGCAGGTGAGCCATCAAATCCCACTGATCCCCTAAGAAATGACCAATTCTCCCAGCAAAGATTCAGTCCTGAGACATGGCTGATACACTTTTACACCTAGCTCGACATTTTTGGGATGTTTGTGTTATGAATCGCTGCTGTCTCAAGAGGTCAGCGCCAAGATGAGAGAAACGATCTGCAGGTCAGCACTGCCGGTGAGCAAACAAAGGCAGAGAGACCCAGACCAGGAGGCAGAGACACATATCAGGATCCCACTCATGCACAGCTGCTGCCTCTAACAAAAATCGATTGTTGTGTGATTGGAAACAGCCACGTGCCTGGTCTGAGGGCCAGGCGGTAAATGCACAGCATGGGTGTTGCTTCCTGCCCAACTTGTGGTAAAAGTTGTTGATTGGAGATTATTTGTGGTGTTGCCCTTGCTGTCAGCCTCTAGCAAAATGTTTACTAACTTTTCTGTGCAAAAGATAAACGAGTTCAA
The DNA here is from genome assembly GCA_013398015.1 of Oreocharis arfaki. Classification (NCBI taxonomy): domain Eukaryota; kingdom Metazoa; phylum Chordata; class Aves; order Passeriformes; family Paramythiidae; genus Oreocharis; species Oreocharis arfaki. The sequence continues at coordinate 121,743 of VZRR01009042.1, read as the reverse complement.
ATTCTGTGTGTCAAAAATCCCAGCAGGAACCGCAAGGCATTGACAAAGAACAATCAAGTGAGCAACGAGTGGGACAGATGAGACTTCTCAAGACATCAGATTTCTAAGGCCTGCAATTAACCAAAACTTCATCACAACTCCTAAATTAACTCTGGCCAGAACAACTACCTTCAGCCTGTAAAGGAAGAGTAGGGGGATAAAAGGGAAGTAGAGAAGAATAAAGAAACTACCTCAGAGTAAACAGTTAGTTAAAGTGAGTATCTTGTTCATTCAATCTTGTAAAACAAAGACTGAAGAGTCAAAAAGAAAGCGAAAGACTCATTTGTACTTAATGAATAGAGCCATGTTCCACTCTGATCCATCAAACACTTGAGATATGACCAAGTTTCTTGCAGTCAAACATTTCTGGAACTTCCCACCACTTCTTGGTGACTAGACATTCATGCTCTTTTCAGCCAACAGGACCAAGCCATCTAGGATACAGACTCCTGAAATCCCTGTCACAGTGGCTCCTCTGAAAACAACTTCTAAGTATCTTAACCCAGTCATCCAACACTGGAGTCACTCAACCAGCCCATCAATTTCAGTGCTTATCTTCCAGAGTATCAGCTTCCCCTCAATTAAACCAGGCTATTAAAACTTCACTGTAAAAGGAGCTATTCATTAAACTTTTGTCACATCTTTGGATGAAAATGCCCAAAGCAGATGTGAAGAGTTACAAGATTTGCGTGCACAACTGATCCAAAAATGAACATAAACAATCATGGTACATTTGCACACAGCATGGAAGATCCCCCCTCCTCCCATCTCCCTTCATGCTCCAGTGCTCTCTTTTCAGAGGATGGCAGCTGTTAGAAAAACAATGAAGGAATAGAGCATACAAGAATATTTACACCAAGAACATAAGATTAGACCTCAGCAAGCAATTTTCTCGCATATTTACACAGACCAAGTACTCATGCATATATATATACTTACATACATATATATATATATATGCACAAATATATGTACACAAAGGATTCTGAAAGAAAAGAGAATCTTCTTCATGATTTGCATCCTTGCAATCATAAAAGCACAGATTACTCTTAGTCAAACATTGTTAGAAATTACTAGATGTTCAAGTTCCACACCAAACAGTAAAATGATTATAGCCTCCACCCAACTCCTGTACTGGTAAAGCACGTCATAATAAAGGCCACACACCCCAGATGTGTGGGAAACAGTGGATAATTCTTCCCAAATTTATTTCTACTACACTTCATCCAGAGTCAATGTTCAGAACTGGATAAAAATTAGTGGAAATGGTATAAATATGGACAATCTTTGGAACCAGAAGCATACAAAGTATGATTTACAAAAATCACCACTGGAGAGTTATGTGAAAATAAACTATTAAATAAATCTAATTTTGTCACGTCATGACAACTTGTTGTACTTCAAAGGACTCAATTCAGTGTGCTCCCAACTATAATGAAGTACTTTTTTCTCCCACAGCAAGTGTACTTTACCATCGCATTTGCTGGAAAACATGCCTGCTTCTAAAACACTAACACTTTCTTTTAATGACCAACAAAAGTTACAGTCCCCAAATTTCCTGATAAACTTAGGCAAATTACGTCTTTGGCAACTGTAGAGAACACCATGCATTTCTGTTCATGCCCTTCGATTTTCCCTCCTCCTTGCTTGGTGCTTTGCAGATTATTTACATCAGCATTTGCTCGAGTCAAACATAATCCACACACCAAAACAGAAGTACCAGTAACTTGTTTATGTACAATCTTTGTGCCAATCCAAGAACCTTCCCTAGGCATGGGCTCACAGTGCAATGGCCAAGTTCATGTCCATCTGCCCTGAACTGGTTAATGGTGTGTGACACGGAGCGAGCAGAGCAGGAGGAGGGGACTGGACTGGGAGCGATGCAGTATTTTGGATGTAGCTAACTGAGGAGCTGAACAGGCCCAGTACAGGAGTTTGCTGGAAGAACTGTTACGCAGGTTGTGACCTTCATCAGCCTGGACTTTTATCAAGAACCATTTTATGAGACTGTCAGAATGCCACACCACATTGTAGTATTCACATCAAGTCTGTTCTCTTTACCGCTCTCACTCTCTCAAAAAGTGAAACTACAGACAGTGCTGAAAAGACTGTGAATACATCTGTACTCCAGCACACACTGGAATACAGAAAACAATTATTTTGCTCGTATTTCTAGGGAAAGGTTCCCAGAGTTCCAAGAAGACAGAATCATAGAATCATTCAGGTTGGAAAAGACCTCTAAGATCATTGAGTAACCCATTAACCCAGCACTGCCAATGCCACCACTAACCCATGTCCTCAAGTGCCACATCTACACACCTTTTAAATCCCTTCAGGAACGATGGCTCCACTGCTTCCCTGGGCAGTCTGTACCAGTGCTTGACAACTCCTCCAGTCAAAAAAATCTTTCCTAATTTCCAATCCAAACTTCCCCTGGCACAAATTGAGGCCATTTCCTCCCGTCCTATCACTTCGTAACTGGGAGGCTGACCACCACCTGTCCAGTTTACTGAGCATGTACTTGATTTCCTCAGCCAGAAGATGGATAAAAATATTGAAGAGACTTGGCCCCAATACTGAGCCCTGGAGAACACCACTAGTGACCGGCCCCAGCTGGATTTAGTGTCATTCACCTGCTGTCCTGTACATGCCATGTGATGGCACTCGGGATGGGCTGCTCCATGAGCTTCCCCGGCACTGAGGTCAGGCTGACAGGCCTGTAGCTCCCTTAATCCTCCTTCTGGCCATCCTTGCAGATGGGTGGCACAATCCCTCACAGGCACTACTGTGTCAAAAGCGCCCAAAAGGTCTGTTCATGTACCTAGATCAGGTCAAAGACACAGTAAAATACTCGCTGCCCAAGCACGTTTTACTGGTGTGCTTAGGCCACGGGTGGCCCTTCAGAAGCCCATTTGTCTATCTGCAGTAATTAACAACTCTTCCGTGCTCCTTTGGTTTGCCACTCATCAGAGAGCCCTACCCAGCGAGGCAGCAGTTCCTGGCAGCCGGTGCTGGCACTGAAAGCAAATAATACAGATGCCAATTTCTCAGCTCAGTGAAAGACAGTGAGAGAGCCAGATAAATTGAGCTGTCTTTCTCTGGATGTTCCCCAAGGTCTCTTACCACCATAGGTCTGTTGCCACCAGGCAAACCATTACACCTCAGCAGAGCACTTAAAAAAATAAATAAAAGCACCTCTCTGTGGAATAAACTTTATAATATTGCCTCATCACAGACACTCAGCCATGGAGAGATCCACCACACATTCCCTTTCCACATGACTGCAGCTATTTAAACTGGCTGATGAAGAATATTTGGGGCCTAAACTCTGTAAATATCTGCAGATTCTTCCCAAATGGCTCAGAACAGCCATTTGGGGAAAGGCAACAAA